>JAQQSW010013951.1:0-12204 GCA_028646575.1 Pseudocheirus occidentalis
GCCTGTAGTGCTTTCTGTCTTGTGGAGAGTTTTGGAGCTTGAAAATCTGTTTAGCGTCCCATTTTATGAGTTTTTTAGCGTGTTTGTGTGGGAGCTGCGGTGCTTTGCTGCTTCTACACCACCATCTTGGCTCCGCCCCTCTGCATTGCTTTCAATGTAATGACCAAAGGGAGGTCAGTTCTTATTTTATTTTCTCCTTTCACCCCTGTGCCTTCCCAGAGCCAAATGTGGTCACCTCGTAATGTTATTTATTATAGGGTTATATATCTTAAGGGGGCTCTTCCCCCACCAAGCTGTGAGCTCCCTGAGGGCAGAGAGTTGGTCTTCTATGAACTGTGTTCCCTTTAGAACTGGCTACAGAGCCCTCAATACAGTAGGGACTTCATAAAAGATTCTAGAACCGAACTGAATTGAATCAAAGATCTTGGAGGATATGAGAGCACCTGTCCCCTTTCCAGATTCAAAATTCTATGAGTGTTTGGACTCAGGTACTAGCTCCACCATTTGACCTCCTCCTCTTCCTCCTATTCCACTTCCTCCTCTTCCTCCTCCTCCTCCCCTATCATCACCATCATCATCATCATCATCATCATCATCATCACATCAACTTAGCAAGTAACCTCATCTCCATGTTTTTTTTCTCCCCTAAAATGGAAATATTAATCCCCAACCCTGCTTACCTCTTACGGTTCTTGTGGGGATTAAATCTGAAGATGGATGTACAAATATGATAGGAACATGGGCTGTTATTATAATAATAATTAGCATTTACGTAGGCTTTATATTGTTCGTTCAATTGATGTGCCCAAACACCCTGGGAAAGTGGTACTATTATAATCCCCATTTTACAGAGGAAGTTGGGGCACAGAAAGGTGAAGTGACTTGGTCTGGGTCATACAGATAATAAATGTCTGGGGTGGAATTTGAATTTGAGTCTTCAAAGTCTTATACTATAGTATCATTTTTATATTATCCTCCAATGGGGTGAAGTGGAAGGCCCACTGGAAGGGAACTCAGGACCCCAGGGTTTAAGAAGGAAATGAGGTATAAGGAAGGAGCTCCTAGATTGGCAAGCAAAGGGTTAACTCACTCATTTACTTACTACCAGTGTGACCTTGAACAAATCACTCCCTTCTTTGAACCTTTCTCTTCATCTGCACAACCTATGGGGTTATTGTATTAAGACTTTTATAAAATATAATCCTATTGTAAGATCCCACATTCAAGACAAGACGGTCACTTCCTTGTGGAACCTCAGTTTCCCTATCTGTAAAATAAGAAGATTGGGCTTATAGATCTCTGTAACTCTAAGATCACTATAAGAATCATTAAAAAAAAAAAACCATTCATTCTGTGAAAGTGCATCATTGCCCTTAGGGATAGAACTGAGGATAGGGAAGGGAACAGGAATTTCACTGACATAGGGAGCTCTCTCAACCAACACAGATCAGTGACTTCTGTGAAATTTACAGTCTTCAAGGGTTGTCTCAAGAACAAGTGACTTGCCCAGGATGACCAAGTCAGTCTGTGGATAAGCAGGACTAGACTCTTATATAAAGACAAATGTGTAGAGTTCATCCCAGCTCCCAGAGGGCAGGGTCTTCTCTATCTGCCCCCCTTTCCAGAATGTGAGCTCCCTGAGGGCAGGGGTCTGGTTCTCTTTGGTCTCCATCCCCCCTCCCTTTCCAGATCATCAGCTCCCTAAAGACAAAAGCGGTCTGTTTTTCTTTTGCCTCCCAGGAGTCTCAGGCCTCAGATGGCCCAAGGCCTCAGCAAAGACTCACAGAATAAACCTAGGTGATCTTTGGCCTTTTCCCTTCCACTTTCACTGAAAAGAACCACCCACCCGGGAAATGTAGGGGTTTTCCCTGGGCTGTTCCAGGACAACGAAGGCATTACTTCCTGCAGCCTTTGTTCACTTCAGGCATCTCTCCAGTCAAGCCACTCTGTGCAGCATTTAGCACGTTTCAGGAATTAGCAGCAATTGAACTTGTCTGCCTGGCTTTGCTGTAGATTAAGAGAGTTTTCTGCTCTGGGCTGGGGAAAGCCAAAGGCTTCATCTGCAGAAGACATGGAGGAATCCAAACTGTCTCCCTCTCCGCTCCCCAGATCTGCCTGAACTTCAGGGGATCCGGAAGCCTCGAACACAAACCCTTCCCCATTAGACAGTGGTAGAGTGGGAAGAGCCCTGACCTTGGAATCAGGAAACCTAGGCTTTAACTTGGGCTCCACAGCTTCCTCATCTGTAAAATGATGTAACTGGAATAGACTAGCATTTCTTATAGGCCTATGTTAGAGAATTGCAAATAAGGCAGCCCTTAATTCTTTGGATGACAGCAGGTTTCTGTAAAAGTGATATCCAGAAGAAAAAGGGTGTCCTGAAAGCAGCATGAGCATCATTAGGAGAGAGTATATTGAGTGTTTTTGTTATTGTTCAGTTGTGTGTGACTCTGTGACTTCATTTGGGGTTTTCTTGGTAGAGATACTGGACTGGTTGGCCATTTCCTTCTCCAGCTCATTTTGCAGATCAGGAAACTGAGGCAAACAGGCTTAAGTGACTTTCCCAAGGGTCTCACAGATAGTAAATGTCTAAGACCAGATTTGAACTCAGTAAGATAAGGCTCCCTGGCTCCAGGCCAGGTTCTCTATTCACTGGGCCACCCAGCTGCCCATGAAATGACTTTGTACAGTTTACTTAACCTCGTTACGCTTCAGCTTCCTCATCTTCAAAATAAGGGGGTCAAAATGGATAGACCCTTCTAGTTCTCCATCTGTGGTCCTCTGACCATTTCCCAACCTGTGCTCTGATGTCTGAGATCTTCCTTCCAGAAGGCAAGGTCACCTACACACCACCATAAGGAAGAGGATGGGTCATAGTGGAGGAGTGAGTCCCTATTTCTATGGATCTGTGATATCACTGATCTAGAGGGGTTTGCATAAGTAGCATCAAAAAGAAACAGGACTAATAAATTATGCATAAGGATCCCTGCAGCCATATACTGACTTTGAAAACCGCATGTTAACATTATGTATATTCTATTGTATTTTTACTTATTTTGTTAAATATTTTTCAATGCCATTTTGATCTGGTTTGGGTGGCATTTAGGAATGAGATTCGAACTCAGGTTCTCGTGACTCCAAGGTCAATGCTCTTAACTGACACTGCATTGCTTAGTCACTTCTTATATCTTCCCATAAAACCTTTTGGGTCTCCATCCCCACTTCCCCAGACTATGAGCTTCCTGAGGACAGGGTCTGCTCCGCTTAGGTCCAACCAGTGTGCTGAGGGCCTGCCTCAAGACCTCTGGACTTGGATACCAGGAGACCACATAGGTTATCCCTCATCTCTCATTCTCAATAAACGTCTGGCCCACTTTCTTCTCTCCGAGGACAGGATTCCTCATTCCCCACATACCACAATCTACTCACTTCTTCCCTCATTACTTGCTGGATGACCTGCAATTTGAATTCCTAAGAGAACTGTGGTATCCCATGACTCACATCCAGCCTGTCCTCCAAGCTTCCCATCTTAGAGTGCAGTGAGAAGGAAGTTGCTTACCCAGAGAGTTCCTGAGACAACAGAAGCATCCTCTGTCATCAAGCCTATCCCCAAATCTTCTCAGCTTACTAGTATCTGCCAAGGCTTGCACTCCACCGGCACAGTCTTCGTGAAGGCAGAGTCACCTTCATCTCACAAGAAAGTATCAGAGGAGGTCTTCAGGTGGGGAAGACTTTGACATTTTTGTAGGTACATGATTTCATCAATGTGTGTGTGTATGTGTGTGTGTATCACCACCAGTACAAATGGTAACTCATTTATGTCCTCTCTTCCTGGGCAGTTATGGTCAATGTCTATTAATCCTCCAAAGATATCCACCCAATGTGCTAGGGGCCTCCCTCTAGATCTTATTACACAGATAGCATTAGTTACTCCTCATTCCTATTATATGACTGGCCTATGACTGGTCCTTTTCCAGTCACACATTGGACATCCTATGTACCATTTCTCCAACTTACTCACATTGACTATGTGCCTTCCCATTATCCTTTGGGTGACCCACAACTTGAATTTGTCAGAGGCTGTGGTATTCCATGACTCATGCCATGTAGCATCACCAGCAGCATTTCAATGTTAAAAAGATGAGTTTTTGTTTCTGAGAGAAGCTCAGGATCATCAAAAGCACTGGTCAAAACCTCATTCAGTTCTAAGCTCATTGTTCATACACATTTGTCCAAGTAATATCTTGATGGACGTGCTCTAGAGGCTATTCATCCAACTCCCTATCAAAGAATAACAGCTATTCTTCATCCACTTGATTTTTCCTGTGTAGATAGTTAGACTCAACCAGTTTGTGAGATTATTGGTCTCACTCAGCAGTTTCTACAATATTACTAGCTTCAATACAACTAGTACAATATTACCTGCAAATAGACTCATCTGGAGAACCTCCCCGATGGACACCATCTTTGAATGGATTCCACCCTGGACCCTATGCAATATCTTGTAGAACAGAAGTGAACACCTTTGGGCAGCATGCAACTCTCACTTTTATTTCTTGTATGACATCAATGATTAGAGAGTCATCCAAATTATTTCTCTCATTATATCTTTCAAGGAGCAATTAATTTTGACATCCATGGGAGACATCTCTGCTGGAAAGAGGCAGGTAAATGGGGCATTTTGATGTATTGAACAAAGTATTTTTTAAATCAATAAATCATGATCACCATGGCCTCTTCAGTCCATTGAAATGTGATTTGCTATGGAATATGTGTTTGATGGAGGAAATCGTTTATTATGGTAATTCTTAGCAAATCTTTTCTATTTTTTCACATAGAGGCAGGGTACTCTAGTGGACAGAATATAGGACTTGGAATTAGGAAGACCCAGACTCAGATCTCACCTTTGACACATACTAGCTGTGTGGTCATGAGGCAATCATCTCATGTCTATGAGTCTCAATTGTCATGATAGACTCGTGGTTCTCTAAAACAGTTGCTGTGAATAAGATAACGTGCATAAAGTGTTCTGAAAACTCTCAAACACTGCATAAATACCAGTTGTTATTGTTATAGTTTAAAATATTACCTATTGATCTGAGAACACAAGGCCTTCTGTGACCGATCCTTCCAACCTCCTCTCCTACCTTTGTACCCTATGCGCTGCAGTCAGACTGGGGATTGTTCCCAGCTACCCCCATGCCCATACCTTCCTCATACCTCATGTCCTTGCAGTAGGGTCATAGGAGAGGCATAAAGTGTTATGGATGGAGAGAACATTTCTGGTTTAGAAGAAGGGCAAAATAGGAAGGCTTCCAGGAGGCGATGGCATTCGAGCTAGTTCTTGAAGGATGAAGAGGATTTCACAGGGATAAAGCTAGTGTGCTAGTGGTGGAGCACAGCTCAGGCATACTTTACAGACAGGCAGGTAATTATATGGGCACATATCTTGACAACCTCTCTCCCCTTTGCTCTGTTTGAGAGTTTCTCCCACACCAAATTAACAAATCAGGTGTTCCCTCTGGGGTAGCTAGGTGGTGGAATGAATAGAGCTCTAAACCTGGAGTCATGAACACTCTTTTTCCTGAGCTCAAATCTGGGTTCAGACACTTACTAGCAGTGTGACCCTGGACAAGTCACTTCATCCTGTCTGCCTTGGTTTCCTCACCTGTAAAATGAGCTGGAGAAGAAAATGGCAAATCAGTGCACTGTCTTAGCCAAGAAAACCCCAAATGGTGTTGCAAAGAGAAGGACGTGACTGAAATGACAGAGCAATCACAAAATATTATGATTCCCCACTATAACCTCTTCTCCCAGATTCCCCAGATCTGAATAATAGAACTTCTCAGAGCTATCGTGGGGAAGAAGTGTAATACTTGTGGGGAGGAGCAACTCAGTAATGTGGGGGAAATAACCTCGTGTAAATGAAGAAGGAATTGGTACAAGGGAGAGTCCTGGGTTTGGAGGCAGGAAATTTCTGTTGAACAGAACTGATCTAGAATTAGAGGAGCCAGGTCTGAATCTCAGTTCTGCTGATTATTATCTCCGTGGGCTTTGCCAATTCGCTTCCCTTTTCTCATTGTTTCCCCACCTGTAAAATGATTATCTTCAGCATCTCTTCTAGTCAATACTCATTGGCCCTTGAAATAAGAGACCTGGATTCTAACCCTTACTCTTCTACCTTGGACGAGTCACTTCTGTTCAAGCTTCAAATTCTTCTAAATGGGATTTTAAAAAAAATCTCTAACACCTCTAAAAATCTGATGGTCTGTGTTCTAAGGTCCTTCTCAGTTTTGTTGTTATGTTTGAGACAGTGTGGTGGGTTCTGATTCCCTCTAAGGTGTTCTAAGATTCCCTCCCAGCTCCAATAAATTCTCTTCAAGTTTTGAAAGTTTGTAATTTTATGCATATAATTCAAAGAAAGGTGGTCTCTATTCTCCACGTTGGGTGAGGAAGAAGGGGTACTCAAATGCAACAGTAGATGTCAAAATAACAATATTATAGAGACCTAGTAGACTTTCGGTCAGCTTCAGACCCAGGAAAACCTGGATTTAAGTCCTGTCTCTAACAAGGACGTGGGTGATCCGGGCAGATCACTTGAAATGTCACATGCTCCCCAGGCAACTCGCCCAGACTTTAAGATGGAAAGCCCGTGCAAACCTGCATTCATAGAGGGAGTTAGGGCCAGCTCTGATTAAACAAACACAGACGTTTCTATTGCGCTAAATGAAGCCCTGTTTTACTAAGATCAATGTTCCCCACCCACCCTCTAGAGACCCCATGTGATGATTCTAAGCTCCAACTTACTTTAGAGATGCCAGCGCCAGAACAGACCATCTCTTGGTAGTAGAGGGTTTGATCTAACCTGATCTAGCCCACCTAGCCTAGGCTTCAATGAAAGATAAAGTCCGGCTAAAGAGCTGGGAAAACGTGATAACTCAGTACTTGGGCCTAACAACCTGCTCTGAAGGCCTGCCCCTTTCACGGGGCTATCTCTGCCTGCCAACTGTCTGGAGATAGGCATCTAGCTGGGAACACTAGGGGAGGTGTTACTTGCCACTCACTCTTTACATGACCTGGAGCAAATCACTTAATTGTGAGACCTTGTAGGAAGGGGGAACCACTTTCACAGGAGGGGAGGGACTGGGAAAGCTTCCCAGAGGAGGCAGCAGCCAGCCTGGAAAGAAGGGAAGGATTTCAGTTGATAGAAATGAGGGACAAAGTGAGTTCATTCCAGGTAAGGAGGACCCTGGCAGTGCATCAATTTGACAAGAATGTGGAGTACACAAAACAGAATCCTGTGAGATGAGACTGCACAATCTGACTCCACCCTACCTCAACTTACCTTACCAGCCACAGCTCCATTTCTGCTGGATTCACCACAACAGTGACTAGGAATCAGTGGTAGAGAGCAGCAAGCCTTGAGCTGGAAGCCAAGAGACCTTTTCCAAGATCCGGATCCACTGTGTTCCACTCTGCTGCAGACCCATGCTTCTAACCTCACTCTAGAGAACGTGCCCAGGAGGGATTTATGCATTCAGTTTTCTTTAAGTTAATTTAATTTTTTAAAATTTGCATTGAGCTTTGAACTCCAAGGTGACATGTATGCATGCCTCCTGAAGGACCCCACCCCCTATTCCATTGCCTCAGGAATGGTTCATCGATGGATTGACTAGTGAGTGACTCCACTCCCCTTTCCAGAGACTTCCCAGACAAAAACTTCCCTTCTTGGCCACCATTCCTCTATACTCGTCAATAAGCATTGATTTATTTATAGATTTGCCTACTATGTGCCAGGAACTTAAAAGAATTCATAGGAGTCCCCCAGTCCCCAAGGGCGAGAGAGAGAGAGAGAGAGAGAGAGAGAGAGAGAGAGAGAGAGAACAGAGAGACTCATACATGTATATATGTGTTTATCTCCTGTCTATATATATACTATACGTATATATGTGTTGTATGTATGTGTGTGTGACAGCTTGGAGCTAATCTTAAGGAGATGCCACTAACATTAAGGGAAAGGCTTCTTGCAGGAGGTAGGATTTGAGCAGAGACTTGAAGGAAATCAGAGAAGCCAGGAGACAGAGCAGATGAGGAGGGAGAGCTTTCTAGTCAATGAAAATACAACGTCTTCTCTTATTCAAATGTAAGCCCATTACAGGCAAGAACTGTCTGGCTTTCGAAGTTAGCTTAGCACTGTGCTTGGCACACAGCAAGAGCTTAGTAATTTTTTTCTTTTATCCATTTATTCTTTTTTTTTTTCACCTTGGGAAAGTGGCTTTACCTATCTGAGTCTTATCTCCAGAATGAAAATAATGATACCTTTCCCACATTCAGAGTTGATGTGAAGATCAAATGATGTAGTTTAGACCTGGTACCGAGTAGTAATCAAAAGGCAATTGTTGTTATCTCCAAGAGCTCAGAATGCAGGTTGAGAGGAGGTGGCATTCCCCCAAGCCAGTGGAGGATATGAGGTGGGGAGACACTCTGGTTTTGTAGGATTAATAACTCGTTTGGACTGTGAAGGATAGCTGAGTGGTGTAGTGGTTAGAGCATTAGACCTGGAATCAGGCAGACTTGAGTTCAAATCCAACCCCAGACTATTACTAGCTTCCACTGGAAGTCACTTAACCTCTGTCTGCCTCAGTTTCTTCATCTATGAAATGGGGATAATAATAGTATCTACCTTGCAGGACAAAATGAGCTAATATGTACAGCGCTAAGGCACTATATAAATATTAGTTGTTATTATTATTGGCTATTGTTTGAAGCCCGCCAAGACTGCAGAACGAAGGTCTTGTTCCTCTCCCCCTTCCATGGAGATGAAAGAAAGGGCAGGAGGGTTCTGCTCTTTAGAAGAAGAAAGGGAAGTATAGGAAAGAGGTTTTGGAATGGAAGTCAAAAGATCTGGGTCCCTGTCCAATTTCCACCTTCTAGCTTTGGAACACTAGTCAAAGTATTTCTCCCAGAGCCTCATTGTCCCCACCTATAAAGTAGGGGCTCTTGGTTCCCCCAGTGATTTGAGGCTTATCCCTTCTGGTACGTTAGGATGATCTAGAACTCCTAGAGATCCTGGAAGGAAAGCCCAGTTTACTAAGTGCTACAAAAATAGGAACTAACGAATTTATTATTTGTAGATAAAAATCCCTAGAGAGACGCCTGTGGAGTAATAGAGAGTGAGTCAGCAAAATCTGGGTTCACGTTTTACCCCTGACACATGCTGGTTGTGTGCCAAAGGTGTGCTGGAGCTCACACCTCTGATCCTCCAGAGAGAACTAATTTGGTCAGTTTTCATTGTGAGCCTGATGCCTCTGAAATCAGCAGACACTGCCACTTGAAGCTTTGTGGACTGTTTAGATTTAATGAGGGGAGAAAGAAAATGTTAATAGTGCAGATTACATTTAAAAGTATATCAGTGAGTACACATGCAGGTTGTTGGGGGAGTTCCCCCTCTTCTGAAGAGTTGATTGTTAAATGTTTACCAGAATCAACTCTGGGCAAGTCACTTACATGCTCAGGCAACTTTCTAAGAACCATTAGTTGAAGAAAAGTTGCCCTTTTTAGCAGGAGTTCTGTCTACCCATGACATCATAGGTATGTCTAATTAAATAAAAATAAAGCAAAAATAAACAACAACAGCAACAGCATCTGTCTGTCTATATCAACATCCTCTCTGGGCAGCCAGGTTCTAGACCAGGGGTTCTTAACCTTTTTTGTGAGTCCTGGGACCTTTTGGGAGTATGGTGGAACGTATGGACCCTTTCCTCAGAATATTTTTGGGTGCATAAAATAAAATAAGTAGGATTGGGGCAGCTAGGTGGTGCAGTGAATAGAGCACCAGCCCTGGAGTCAGGAGGACCTGAGTTCAAATTCGGCTTCAGATACTCAACACTTACTAGCCATGTGACCTTGGGCAAGTCACTTAACTCCAATTGCCCTGCCCTCCCTTCTCTAACCCACCCCCCAAAAAAGTAGGATTACAAAGGGAATTAATTCAATTGAAGTAAAGATGTGATGGTTTTCCCATGGGAGATCCCCTTGAAATCTAGGTTAACAACTCCTGCTCTAGAAGAATAGGAGGTTGAAGGGGAAGAGAAAGGTGGGGGTGGGCAGGAAATAGAAACTGGAAGGAAATATGTTATTGCTGCTATTTGTCCTTTGTTCTCACAAAGAACCATGACATCAGGAAGGTGATGCCATGACATGCAAGGGAACTGGATTTAAGTGAGGCAGAGTTGTGCAAAGGCACCAGCCTCACTTTCTCCTCTGGTGCCATCTAGGTCCAGTGGCAAGATATAGATTAGGATGACTGGAAATGGTTCTTATGAGGGAATACAAGAGGGAAAAGAGAGACGAGGGGAAGAAATGCTAAGTTGGATATTTCTCACTGAATCACATCTTTTTATACCCTCAGCATCTTCAGAGTGTGGCAGGAGTGGGCTTCCCCCTGGTGGTCAGAGTGCACACAACAGTCCAAGACCTTGGACTGCAGAACTTGGAACAGAAACAGCTACCTTTTCTAGGGCACTTTACAATTTATCAAGTGCTTGTGCTCATGGCAACCCTTTGGAACATTAGCCCTGTTTTTGAAGAGGAGCAAACCGAGTCTTAAAGAAGGGAAAGAGTTTGTCCCTAATCACGCAGCAAGTCAGTGTCAAGGGTGGAGGCTTGAACGCAGGATTCCTAAAGGAAAAACCAGGGCTCTTTCCTGTGCACCCCCACTAGCTAACATCCTAATTCGTTTGGCAAGATGCTCCTTGGGAAAGTGCTCGGGAAGGAGTGTCGTGCTCCAGCATCCACTATTTTGTGTGACTCATATGCTATTTCCCCTTGACTCAGCCCATTAGGTGAAGTGGCAGGGTGGGGAACTTGGAGTCAGGAACATCTGGGTTTAAATCCCATCTCAGACACCAATCAGCTATGTGACTGGATAAATCACTCAATTTTCCATGCCTTGGGCTTCTCATCTGTAAAATGAGATCGTTGGTCTCTCAAGTCATTTCACACTCTAAAGTCAGAATTACACACACACACACACACACACACACACACACACGCACACACACCATCTCCAGGCTTAGGACTTCCTTTAAGATTCCTCTTCAGTGCTCTGAGTAGTTCCCCCATTTATTTTCTCTTTCAAATAATAGCAATTCCCATTTCTATAGCACCTTTGCTATCAATATCATCATCATCACAGTAGCTAGCGCTTGTATAAAGTCTACTATGTGCCCATTACTTTACAAAAATTATCTCATTTGTTCCTTCCAACTGGAATCAGTTACTATTTTTGTCCCCATTTTGCAGCTGAGCAAATTGAAGCACACAGCAATTAAATGACTTGCTGGGGCTACAGATATTTTGGTGCACAGAGGGCCTTGCGTCTTATCTCTAAACTCACTAACTTACCAAATCATATTGCATCAGTCTGGGTCTTGGTTTCCTCATTTGGAAATGCAAGAGCTCAGCTAGATGATTAAAGCCCTTCTTGGGTTTTAAATCTAGGATCCTAAAATAAAATGCCCATGATCATATAATTGGTTAAGTGTTAGAGCCAAGATTTTAACCCAGATCCATAGGCATTTAATCCAAAAAGCTTTCTAATACATCATAGTTGTAGCCTGAAGTTTTATAAACAAACTCATTTCTCAGTCAGGAACTCTTTAAGTATAAGAATAATCTACTCTTTCCCCTTTCCCATTTCCTCTTCCCCTTTATCTAATTCATTGGTTCTTTCTAAAATAAAATTTAAATGTTTTTCAATTAACAATATAACGTTCCTGAGGGGCAGAGCCAAGATGGCGGCATAGAAGCAGCAAAGCACCACAGCTCCCACACAAACACGCTAAAAAACTCATAAAATGGGACTCTAAACAGATTTTCAAGCTCCAAAACTCTCCAAAAGACAGAAAGCACATCTGTTGCTACAGGCAGCGCAGCAGGCGGGGCTCTTCACAGCAGTCTGGGACCTGCGGCCAAAACCCAGCCAGCTCAGGCCCTGGGGCATCAGGTGGGGAGCCGCGTCTATAGGAGAGCAGATTGGCTGCACTGGAGACACAGTTACCACATTTATCAGGCCAGAAGACAAAAAGGCTAAGACAAAGGTCAGTGGATTTTGCTAATTGGGGAGGAGAAGAGCGGGTCCGGCCAAACTGCTCCCAGGGCAAGGAAGCAGCGGGAGGCGGCTGTAGCAGCAGGAACGGCTGA
>JAQQSW010013952.1:0-12204 GCA_028646575.1 Pseudocheirus occidentalis
TATATCTATCTATATATATCTTGGGTAGACACTACAGATGAGAAGGCCCAGAAATGAATGGAAGTAAGAGAATTAGCTAAATTTCATTTGAGAAATTGCTTAGCACTTTGAATAATTCTACTCTTCTGGCTGAAACCAAACCCATCTTTTTAACCCCAACATATGGGGGCTGCTAGAGGATAGCCAGGCTTGGAGTCGGGAAGACCTGACTTCAGATTCAGACTTAGATACGTATTAGCTGCATGACCTTGGGCAAGTCCCTTAGCCTCTGTTTGCCTCAGTGTAAAACAGGGATAATCACAGCACCTACTTCCCAGGGCTGTTGTAAAGATCAAATGAAACAATAATTATAACGTGCTTAGCACAATGCCTGATATAGAGCAGGTACTTTACAAATATTAGCTATTCTTCTTCTTTACTCTTGCTATAAATGTCTGTGAAGTGAGCAATGCCTCAGTCCTCCAAGAATCAGAGCTGGGTCACCTAAAGAGCAATGGAGAGACACATGATAGGTGTTCATTGATGCAGCATCAAAAATACGGAGATGTGTCACTGAAAAAGAAAGTGGGCCCAGCACGCAACAACAGTGAGGGACATCTAGCGGGTACCAGCCTAATGTTAAGTGACCTAAAAGGAAAGCCCAAGCACGTGGGCGGTCAGCAGTGCCAGACGCTTCAGAAAGGTCAAGAAGCGCAAGAACTGAGAAAAGGTCATTAGATCTGGCAATAAAATGTCCCTGGTAACTGCAGAGAGTAACTGCAGTTGAACAGTAAGATCAGAAGCCAGATTACAGGAGGTTTAGAAGAGAGTGAGACAGGTTTTTTTTTCAAGAAGAAAAATTGAGCAGTAAAAAAGAAATATAGAGATATAAAACAGTTAAATAGAATGTATGGGTAAACTGAGTCAGGCTATAGAACAAGTTACTTATCATGGGCTAATTTTGGAGGAGAAATTTGCAAATTACCACTGTAACCAAGAACACTCAAGAGTCAGACAAATCCTCTCATTCAGTTAATGGGGGGGGGTAATAACTAAATCATTTTTTGGGGAGTTTCAAGCTTCCCTTTAGCTTCTCTACCTGAGGAATGTCAAACATTTAGCATTATTATTTCATAAGTCAAGTTTTGAACAGGTGAGATTAATAAAACAGAAAATAGGCTTTCAGTGGACCAAAAGTTGCAGGAAGAATGGCTCCTATCCCAAACAATAAATGAAAGGAAGTAGGGCATGCTTCTCTCCCAGGCAAACATAAAAACCATGAAATAAAAAGCTGAAGCAATACAATAATGATCATCAATATTAAATAACATCAAGCACCTTAAAAACTTAGTGACCTACTCCTAAAGTCCATTTAATCATTACATTTCATCTTGTATCACAAATGTCCTGTGCAGTCATCCGGTCCATAGAAGCATCTTGTCTTGGGCGTTCTGGAACAGGTCTTATTCTCAGGGCAGCTGAAGGGAGCGCCTCCTTGAAGATCTGCTTCTCTGCTTCCACGTCACTTGAAGAGATTCCTAAGTCATTCTGCTAAAATCTTTCATTAACAAGATTCAATACAATTTAGTACAATGTCCTAAAGTTGGTTTTCTAGTAACTAATTCATGTCGTAAAAACCAGCTTAAACCTTATGGTTCTGATGTTATTAACACCAAAGTTATAAGGAAAGGACATCAAATTAGGAACCCATTATCTGCCTGAAACTTCAGAGGATTTCAGAGTGCTGTGTTAGTACATAACACTTGCTACTTCTGTCTTTACCTAAATCCTATACCTGATACAGACACTGCCGATAACAGGCTACAGTTAGGAAGACATCTTCCTGAGTTCAAATTTGGTCTCAGACACGGTGTGACCCTGGGCAAGTCACTTGACCCTGTTTGCTCCACTTTCCTCATTTGTGAAATGAGCTGGAGAAAGAAATGACAAACCACTCCAGTATCTTTACCAAGAAAATTCTAAATGGGGTCGCAAAAAGCTGGACATGACTGAAAAATAACTAAGCAAAAGAACAGGCTGACAGAAGACTCTTTTTTTTTTTGGAGGCAGGAAGGCAGGGAAATTGGGGTTCAGTGACTCGCCTCAGGTCATATGGCTAGTTTTGTGTTAAGTGTCTGAGTCCGGATTTGAACTCAGGTCCTCCTGACTCCAGGGCTGGTACTCTGTTCACTGGGCCACCTAGCCTCCCCAAGGAAGACTCTTAAAAGAAAAAAAAAATCCATGCAGTAATTCACTTTCAGTGCAATTTCATATGTAAAATCCTTAACCTAATTTTGAGAATTTATTAGTAAAACATACTTAAGGCCTGTATATACCATTAGAAACATTTGGAACCCACAAATCTTTGTGGTTTGGGGGTTTTCTTGGCAAAGATACTGGAGTGGTTTGCCATTTCCTCTTCTAGGTTATTTTACAGATGAAGAAACTGAGGCAAACAGGATTAAGTGACTTTCCCAGGGTCACACAGCTAGAAAGTATTCTGACTCTGGGCTAGGCACTCCATTATATCACCTTGCTGTCTAGGATATAGACAGACAGACAGAGAGACAAACATGTGTATGTGTTTATATATATATATATATATATATATATATATATATATATATATACACCTATGTATATGTATATATATGTGTGTATATACACAAATACATATACTTCTTAGCAAAAGTGATCTGATCTTGTTGCTTTGTCAAAATTTACTATCCATTTAATTAGAAAACTTTTACATTACACTTTGCTTTATTTCCCCCTTATGAGGAAAGTATGCCCATATCATCCTGAATGAGAATTGTCAAGGATCTAATCTTATACATGAATATATAATTAATAGTAACTGGATGACAAGTCCAAGAATTCATAGGATATGGAACTGATTACAAATTTGGATTGAAAACAGTAAGATTTTTCATACTTGTATCCTATTATAATAACTCAGAGATGTTTCAGGATTAAGCTATTAATTAATAGATTTAGTTTTCTATTCACAAAACTTTCATTGTTCACCTGCCCCGATTACAGAAATTTACTTAGAAAAGTTAAACATAGTTATAGCAATATCAAGACCTTTCCTTTAAGAGCACTGACCTGACATAAGCAATAACAGGCGGCAAATGCCCTTAGCTTTGTTCGATTACAAGTAAGAAGCATACCTGATAGCCAGTCCTTATTCACAGGGTATCAAAAGCCAGACTCAGAATTAACCAGGTGAGGAAATTTTCTCTTTAAAAGGGAAACTACACAATGGAGAAACATCATCCCTTCAACTTTTCCCAGGGATAAATATCCACCTGTAACAGTTCTCAAGCTACAGTACATGGCATTACCCTTGGATGGTAAACTACTGGCTTCATGACAATCTAGACAATCATACCTGGAATCAAAAACTCAAGACGATATCAAATTGTAATCCCAAGAGATTTTACCTCAAATAGTAAGATTTCACAACTCACAGTTCAGAACTTGAATATCATCAGCATTCTCATGTTTCCCTAACAGTTAACAGTGAGCAAAATATGAGGACATTTCAATGATCCTTCATTTATAAATTAAGAATAACCCCATTCTGGAGTTTTTACAGATACAATGAATACTAAATAGTCAACTCACCACCACCACTCAACCTCACCCCCAAAACTGCTGGCTGCAATAAGATTTCAGACTAACAGTTATCTACATTGCCCATTAACCCCCTAAGGCAGAATAAAATCTCTGAATCTAAAGTGTGTTGTTACTACATAGATTTAAAGATGTAACTCCAATAGATATTATTATTAACAGATGTGATTTCATAATTTTCTTAAATGATAATCAAATAATCTCAGATGAAGCTAAAACTCATAAGCTTCCTTACTTTACCAGTTCCTGAGACAGAAAGAGAACCTTGAAGTTTGTAGTTCTAGAGTCGTGAGTAACCCTGAGAACACAGGTTTTAGAATTTTAGCACATGCTGTCGATATAGCTGATATAATCTTATGACCACGTCCCAATAGAAGGTCCCCAAGGAACCTCATAGATAAAGATATCTTAAGGGGTCTGTGCAACTTTTCTCTCAACAGCAAATTATTACTTTAAAGCAAATATATTCCTTTAAACATTTAACAGTTTTCAAACTATTTTTTAAACCACATTATTTTAACAGCTCAATTCATATTCTAGCAGCATCTGGATTAAAAGAGAAGTTACTTTTCAAACAGTATTTTTGATCCAATGATTTCCTGGATTTCACAATACAAAAAAATTTTAGAGACACAATAATTACACACATGATATCATGTATTAAAAATATGAAACAAAATGTATTCCCAATTAGATGACATCAATTCAGCCAAGTGCATTTCCAAATAGATGCTACGTAGAAAATGATTTATCTGTCACTTTGGGCATTTTACACTAATCACATCTAAAAACTTAATATAATCTATCTAATATGGAGTAATTATATTCAATTTAAAAATAATAATTGTAATTACAATAAATAAATTATAAGCTAATAAGCTTAAAATAATTGCAAATATGTCACAACATAATAATGATGATGATGGAAAAATAGTCACCATTAATATATTAATATGTTACTATACACCAGGCACTGCGTTGAGCACTTAATAATCCATCGTAAGATTTGATCTTTGTAACACCCCTGGGAGGTGGGTGCTATTTTTATCCCCTTTAATAAACTGAGATAAACAGCAATGAAGGGTAGCCAGGTGGTGCAGTGGATAGAGTGCTGGGCATAGAGCCAAAGGACTCATCTTCCTGAATTCAAATCTGGCCTAAGACACTTCCTAGATGGTTTGTTCATCCATTCCCTTGATAAGCACCTTTAAACACTTCCTAACTGTGTGACACTGGGCAAATCACTCCCCCCGTTTGACTTACTTCCTCATCTGTAAAAAATGACCTGGAAAAGGAAATAGCAAACCACTCCAGTATCTTTGCCAAGAAAATCCCAAAGGGATTGAACAAAGACCCATCATGTCTCCTAGTTTTGACCACATTAGAACTGTTGTAGAGATTAGTTTTGCGGTCCTTTCTAAGCCTGAAATTTAGGATTCTGGGTTTGGAAAACAAGATCAGTACAATTTTGACCACTTTGTTGATTTCTCCATAAATTTTGATTTCCAGAAATTGCCTCTATGAATAGAATGTCCCTTGGTGTTGGGTCTCTGCTATTGGATCTCAATTACACCTGGAAAGTGGGCTGGTCACCACTTCTTCAGGGAACTTTCTTTGATCCTGGAAACCAAGAGAGAACATTTTCTACACTAGCAAACTTTCATTTTAATAGCTTCTCAGAGTTTACAAGGTAACATATCCCCCCACCCCTAAACCCCAACAAATAAGCCCTGCCTTGTAAGAAAGAAAAAGTGAAGCAAAACTTGTGCAGTAAATGTGGCTGATAAAGTAACCAACATTTTACATCCATAGTCCCCCACCTCTCTGCTCAAAAGAAGGTGTTTATGTATTTCTTTACAATCACTCAGCAATTTGTTTTGTTTTAGTGAGTTTTATTTTATATTATAGTTGACTACAAAGTAGTCAAAGGTGATATGCTAGGTAGGGGGCTGAGCCTGGAGTCCAGAAGACCTGAGTTCAAACCCAGCCTCAGACACTTAATAGCAGTGTGACCCTGGGCAAGTCACTTAATCACTTTCTGCCTCAGTTTCCTAAACTATAAAATGGGAGTAATAACACCTACCTCACAAGGTCTTTGTGAAAATCAATTGAGAGAGAACTTGTAAAGCATTTAGCACAGAGCCTGGATGGGTGCTTAGTAAATGCTTCTTCTCTTCCTTCTTCCCCTTCTCTTTGTTCTACTTAATTTCCTCTGCATCAGTTTATTCAAATATTCCCGTTTCTCTGTACTTTCCCCATTTCTTGTTTCTCATGGTGTGGTGATATTCTAATACATTCAATCTGATGCTCTGTTCATCTATTTCTCACTTGATAAACACGTTAAGGCTTGTTTTACTCAGGAACTCCTTTTGTAGGAGGTTCTATTACAGGATTACATTGTCCAGGAAATCTTCCCTTCTCTGTCCTTAGCACTGAGGTTCAGAACTCTCAATATATTCTGCTGGAAAGCTGTGGTTCATTAACTCCCACCACTAAGACTGTGCAGCTCCCCTTTCTGTGGCTGTCATCTCTCAGGCTGGGAGGTTTTGCCTCTTACGCCAGCCTTATCTAAGGCTGGGGCCAGGTCTTACGGGGTCCAGGAACTCTCCTCTTGGGCCATATGGGTGAGAGGCATGCCTTTACCTCAAAATCCTGGCAGCTACTGAGGGGAGAACCCTCCCTTCCCTCATCTCAACCCTCCCAAGATCCAGATTTGCTCTTTGCTCTTCTGTTGATATCCCAAGATTTCACCGGAAAAAGGGGAAAAGGAGGAAAGGCTAATGTTGCACCTGACAATTCCCCCCACCTTTTCTTATACTTATTCTTAAAATTAAATGAAAGGATTTCAATTAACAAAAAAGATCTGTTTCTTTAATGCCTTCCATCCCCTTTCCTCTTGGGAAAAAAAAGTAAAAGAAAATAAGGGTAACAAACGTGCATATCAAGCAAAACCAATTCCCCCATTGGCCATGTTAAATGTGTGTGTGTGTGTGTGTGTGTGTGTGTTTGTGTGTGTGTGTGAATTTGCACCCTAAGTCCATCAGGTCCTCCTTGACTTTTGAAACAATGTTTTAAAAAATCCTAACACTTGGGGTGGCTGGGTGAGGCAGTGATTAGAGCCCCAGCCCTGGAGTCAGGAGGACCTGAGTTCAAATGTGACCTCAGACACTTGACACACTTACTAGCCATGTGACTTTGGGCAAGTCACTTAACCCCAATTGCCCCCCCAAAAGCAAAAAAAAATCCCAACACTAGATAAGATGAATATTTCTATATACAAAGATTGTATTGGAACTCTGCATCTGTATTATTGAAGTCTACCTTTCTTTTAACCCCATAATAAGTCAAACATGTTATTTTCAAAGCTGCTTATCTGTGTTTCTTTTTTTTTGGAGGGGGGAAGGCAAGGCAACTGGGGTTAAATGACTTGCTTAAGTTAAGTGTCAAGTGTCTGAGGTCAAATTTGAACTCAGGTCCTCTTGACTTCAGGTGCTCTATTCACTGAGCCACCTAGCCACCCCCTGTGTTTCTTGTTGACATTTCCTTGCACGACTTCTTTGCATTAAAAAAAATGCTTCCTTGGCCTCCTTTACTTGCTTTCTTTCTTTTTTTTTCATTAGATACTCACTAGCCAAGTGACCCTGGGCAAGCCACTTAACCCTATTTGCCTCGGTTCATCATCTGTAAAAACAAAAAAATGAAATGGAGAAGGAAATGGCAGACCATTCCAGCATCTTTGCCAATAAATCCCCAAATGGGATCACGAAGAATCAGACCTGACTGAACAACAATAATAATATGGCTACCCATTTTCTCCGTCTCCTATCACTCCCTCAAATTAGAAGAAAAACAAAACCCCTGTATCAAGTATGCGGTCACAGAAAATGAGTCCTAAGATTGCCCATGTACAAAAATACATGTCTTATTTTGTACTTTGAACTCATCACTTTTCTTTGAGGAATTGGTTAGAATATTTCATCACTGGTCCAATGAAATCATAGTTTGATTCTTTTTTTTAACAGGCCTAGTACAAAGAGATGGCTCCTCCCACCACAATCTAAGTCAGCAAATTGAGTCAAAAATAGCTAAAACAAGTATAAGGCTGTCTCCACCCTTCACAGGGAGAGGCAGCCAAAGTCTCAGACTAGGTTCACCACCCTGTGAGCTCATCAAGTTATTGAAGGAACTCCCCTGATCAACCTCTTAAGTTGGGAACCCCAACACAGAAATGGTATGGAGAGTGGATGTTAGGAAGAGAGACGTGGGGTCAGAGTCTCCATGTTGAAGGATCCTAGGTTTAGAACTGGAAAGGACCTTGCATGTCAACCCCCTTGTTTTACGTATGAGGAAATTGAGGCACTAAAGAGAATAAATGACTTGCCCTGGGTCACAAACCAAGGCAAGACTTGAACACAATGACTGAATTCAAGTCCAATGCTTTATCCACTCACTATACTGAATAGCTTTCTTTCCTGGCTTTAGAAAGCTTAAATACATGCAATTAAAAAAATACTTCTTGAGTTTCCCATTCTCCTTGTTTAGCTTTCTGCATGAGATACTTAAATTGGGCTACACTAATACTGGACAAAGAGCCAAAACATCAGTACCAAAAAGAGTGAATGAATGAGGAAGGATTCCAACTCATCCAGTAAATCCCATTTGGAAAATGTCTAGGAAAGCATGGATATGAATCACAGAGGAAGAGAAGGCATGAGGTATTGTAATCTGCTTTAGTAGAGGAAGTACTTCTACCAATGACATCATAAGGATTTTTTTCACAGCTCAAACTAACCAGAAACATCCTTTTCTTTTTAAATAGGAATTAAAAAAAAGAATTTGAATTTTAGGAGAAAGAAGTAAATAAAAATAAAGCAAATTGTAGTGTGTGTGTGTGTGTGTGTGTGTGTGTGTGTGTAAAGCCACTTTGATTCATTCACTTAACACACATTTATTAGAAGCTTGATGGGTATAGCGTATCGTACTAGGGTTTGGGGAAGACATTTTCAGGAGATATACTATGTGCTTGAACAAACTCAGCCCAATCTCTTAGGCCTCTTTCACCTATATCTGGAATGGAACTTTCCTTTTAACAATGTTGTTGTCATAGTGTACATTGTTCTGGTTCTGCTCATTTCACTCTCCATCAGTTCATAACAAGGCTTCCTAGGTTTTTCTGAAACCATCCATTTCCTTGTTTTCTGCAACATCCATGTACCTTTTATCTACAAACACCACTCCCTAGTCAATGGGCATCTTCTTAGCTTCTATTTTTTTTTTGCCTCCTTAAAAAGCACTACTATGATTTTAAATATATACATGTACATAGTGTGTGTATATACACATCTTGGAGTGATCTTGGAGTGGCGAACCTGAGGTCATGAGACCTCGGGTCAAATCCCCCACCTGTGTGACCTTAGGAAAGACTTCTTGGACTTCAGATTCCTCATCTACAAAATGGAAGGGTTGCACTAGCTCAGAGACATCAAACACTGTACTGAGGGTCACAGCTCGCAACACTCCCCACTGCTGCTAGAACCAGATTAAAGTGCATTTGAGAAATATTTAACAAAATAAATAAAAATATATTAGAACACAGATAATACTAATATGGGGTTTTCTAAGTCAAAAATGTGTGGCAGCAAGGGTTCCCCCAATATTAATTGCCAATGATTAGTGCCCCAATATAATTTAGCCAATGAGCATTAATCATATTTTAACAAAGAGATATTTACTGAAATGATATTTCAAGAATCAAAGTCTAAAATCACCTCTGTCCTGAAGCAGGGCACTGTCTCTACTCTCTCCTTTCCTATCTTGGTCCCTGGGGAAAGCAAACTCAAACTTAGAGCAACCAGTAAAAATAAATGAATTTTCACAATTCAATTCACTTTTGAGTGCAACATAGCTGGAGAATGAATTGTTTCCTTGCTCTGGAGATGTGGAATCTTAATTTTCAGGTCAATCCAATGCTGGGTTGGACCGAGAAGGTTGCTCCTCAGGGGCTATGATGGCTCTGACTTCTGGCAAACTCTACTGCTTCTTCAGACCTTTCAAAGCTCCCAAGGTCATCTGATTTCCAATCTTCTTTTACCTAAAAACAAGAAGAAAAAAAAAGCTCAGCTAGGGCAGAAATAGTATGTTCTACATGTTTCAGATTACATGGTGGCAGACTGGGTGGGGAAGAGCCCCACTAGAAGGGTCACCAAAGTGTTCTCACTTACATCAGGAAAGAGAAGGAAAGATAGAATTGGCTAGTTATTGTCTTTCTGTTTGCACACATAATCATGGTTCAGCAGCCAGTGAAGGCTGGATGGAAGGTAAAGCATGGTCTGGGTATTGGTCATTAGACATATAATAGAATGGGGGAGTTTGCACTCACTCATCAAATAAGACAGTTCAGTCCCAAGGCAGGAATTTCAAAGTTGAGTGAAGGAGCTTTTCCAGGGACTGGAGAAATGGTTTTTGGACAAAGCATTATTTCTTTATTTATTTGTATTTGTTTATTTTATGTGTGTGTGTATTTATTTATGTATCTATCTACGTACTTATTTATTTTTTACCAAGGCGTGAGAGTTGAGGCAAGAGTCCAGGGATCTTGGAGTGTTTTATGTTTCTGTTTCTGTTCATGGGTCTTAGGAAATGTCTGTGGTGGGTGAAATAAATGCTGTGCTGTGCCCAACAAGTAAAGACTGCACTATGATTAGATAAAGCAAATGAAAGCTTTGCTGTACTTGTTCATTTGATTCACTATGTGAAAATGGGGGAACCTGGTGCCCACTGTGGGTAAAACCTAGACAAGAGCATCACCCAAACTTTATTGAGGTTTTCCTAGAATATAATTCTGGAGTAGGGGCAATGGGGTCATTGAGAGATGCTAACCCCTTCATCTGGAACCCTATGTCTGAGCCCAGAGTCCCTTGGGAGGTGAGACCTGGGCCACCAGGCAAGGAGATAAGTGAACATGAGTTGATTTGAGGAGGCGGATAGTACTAAGAACAGGGACATTGGGAGTGACTTCCTGAAGGAGACAGCTTCTGAGCTGAACCTTGAAAGCAAGAAGGCCTTCATAAAGGTGGAGGTGGTTGATGGAATACTAATGAACTTGATGAACTAGAACTCATGATTCCCCAAATAATCTACTTAATTGAAGGATTTTCTGCATATAATTCTTACTTTCTAAATATTTGTGTCAACTATTCATGGAGAACTTCTTCAAGAATAATGCCATTAAATTCCACTTGAATACTGGGTGTATTCTGATTGTTTAGTAATATAGATTCAGGATGAGAATATCTATATGTGTTTTATTACTAATTTTACTTTTGAATTTAGAGAACTGAGAAAGTAGGAAACTAATTTATTTGATGGAAACACAAGCTTCAAATTTTGTATTTGTATCCCTAGTACCCTAGAACAATTAAGTGTAATGATTGATAGGTTAAAGAATTTTCAGGCTGGGACATTTCCTCAAATTAGGCAGTGGCACCTACTGGTCAAGTGTGATACTACATCTTACTTTAGGAAGCAATCCCAGAAGCTTGGAGTAATAAATCAATAAATCAATTCCTTAAAACACTGAGCACCTGCTCTGTGCATTTTGCTAGGCTTTGTAGCAAATTTCAAGAGCAGAATATTATGCACTTACAATCAACAAGATTATAATTTTATGGGGGTAGTAAAATATACCAAGTAACTAGGTGGCACAATAGATAAAGTGCCAGCCCTGGAATGAGGAGGACTTAAGTTCTAATCTAGCCTCAGATACTTACTAGCTGTGTGACTCTAGGCAAGTCACTTAATTCCGTTTGCCTCAGTTTCCTTATTTGTAAATTGAGCTAGAGAGAGAAATCGCAAACCACTCTGGTATCTTTGCCAAGAAAACCCAAAATGGGGTCATAGAGAGCTGGACAGGGCTGAAAACAACTCAAGAACAACAAAATATGTGCCTTGAAGGATCTGAGATTTAGTCACTTGGGGGGGCAGGATGTAGGGTGGAGAGTTTCCCAGAAGTGGGAACTCTTTTTCACCTACACAGATCACATAACTTGTATACAATTTAGTAGATAAGTCTTTTTTTTCTTTTTTTTAAATTTAGTTATTTTTTTTTCTTGTTTACATTATTCATTTTCATTACATTTTTTGAATTACACACTTTCTCCCCGTCTTGCTCCTGCTCCAACCCCATAACAGCAATCCCACTGTAAAGCCACTCCCCTGCTCCGCTCTCCTATTTTCTGGTAGGGCAGGAGGGGTCTCCCTATCCCAGCCCCTGTATATCTTGATTCCCAGTTGCAGGTATTGCAGAACTTTAAATTCTAGATTCTGTCTATTCCTCCCTTGTCACCCACTCCTACTAGAAGGACACTCAGGCTATGGATGTGTGATTATACAGGACATCTTCACAGTGGACAGATTGTGACAGTGATAGTCTGTCTCTCCTTCCTATCTCTCCTCCCCCCTTGTTCTGTTCTCTACCCTGTCCTTGTTTACTGAGGTGTGTGCTTCCAGCATCCCTCCCCCAGACCCTGCCCTCCCCTCCATTGTCCCCCCCTCTCATCCCCATGCCCCCTATTCTCCTGTGTGACA
>JAQQSW010013953.1:0-12203 GCA_028646575.1 Pseudocheirus occidentalis
TCTTCCTCTTCCTCCCCTTCCTTTTCCTTCTCCTCTTCCTCCTCCTCTTCCTCTTCCTCCTCCTTTTCTTTCTCCTCTTCCTCCTCTTCTTCCTCCTCCCCTTCTTTCTCTTCCTCCTCTTCTCAATAGATCTCATGTTTTCTGTGTATTTATCTTTCCTTGGAGGATGAATAACTTCTTCAGAGAGTTCAGTTATCTCCTCTTCAAAAAGAATCTTAAACCTGTTTTTACAGTTTAATTTTACAATTACTCTTTCTTTTTTTCTCTTTCATTTTCTGCCATCTGACAAGAGCCAAGTCTCTCATCCTCAACCTCAGAAGCTCCTCTCCTTTTCCTATTGAAACTTTTTTTTATGTTTCTTCAGGATCTCTTTATTGTCACTAACATCCTGGAACATGGTAAAGCTGATCTTTGAACACAGATAACAGTCACGCAAGCAGAAATACAACTATACACACTCAATGAAAGTTACTCCACAATTTTTCCTATTATTTGTAATTGTTGAGATTTTCAGCACATATAATTTTTTACTCCATCACATCATTTTTACAACCAATGATTAATGTTATAATATTAAAATTATTTTAATTAATTTTAATTCAATTTAATAAAAATTATTAAAATTATTTGCAACCAATTTCTACCCTAATTCTGATTCATTCTACTGTGATACCTTTTCTTACATTACCTTGTTTTGCCAACTATCTTCTAGAATCTACCTTTTCTGGGTCTATTCACTAATCTTCCTTTATCCTCCTTAATTATTTTTATTTTGTCTTTAACTTCTTCTAGATCTCAATTTGGGCAATAAGGTAATTGTAAGAAAATATAACAATCCAGAGAGTTTTTCAGTTCTTCATTTGCTGCCAAATTTCCCTAATTCCTTCTCCCTACATATTATCTCTATTCGTATTTTGCAAGTTTGCAGTACAAAAAATCAAAACCTCCCACTAGTAAAAACAGAACTATTGAAATATTTCTCATTGGTAACTATCCCCATTGAGAAAAAAAATACATCTTCTTATTTGGAATAGACAGCTACCTGACTTCCCTTTTTCTCCAAGTCCTATAAAAGACAAACCTGCAGGTGGATAGTGTTGAATTACATTTGTGAAGGAATCTCATTAATATTATAGAAAGGAGTTTTGGAGGTGTGGAAGTCTCCATTCCAGCTGTCACTTCCTCCAGAAACAAGTACTTAGAGGTAGAGGAGAAAAAAATGGAGTATTTTTTTCCTTCTTCCTTCCATGTACTTTGCTCATGTATGAATAAAAATCATACTCCCATAAATGTGTGTGTCAGGGGAGCCAGTGAAAACTGTTTTCTTGAACCTTAAAAAATGCTTTAGCTCATCTCTCCCCTGCTTGAAACACCAATGCAAAGCCAAGAATTCTGAGAAGGGAAACAGAGTTGCCTAAGGAGTAAGACATATGAATTATGCAAAAGTTGACCAAGAGGCAATGAAAGTTATATAATCCACAGTTCACTATTGAAAAAGACTGAACAATTTTATCCATCACCAAAAATGCCTCTGTATATAAGGAAGATATAGTTTTTCCTCCTCTGAAGCATATTTAACATGCAAAGAATGGATAAATACTTGGTTTATCCATGGAAGCAAAATATTCTTCATGGGCAAGTTTACCTTTATCTCAGGCCATTGATAACAGGCTATGGTCTCTGTCAGGGCATAATTGAAAGACCACTGGATACAAATAATCAGGCACGTGTTATTAGCCCAGTTCTGTCAAAAGTTGGTTATATAACTAATTAATTAATTATAGAATTATATTGGAAGAATTAATTGATGTTTTTGTACATCCCCTTCTAAATAAGGAAAAATAACTATCCCACCTCACTATCCACTTTATTCCCAGCTCAATTTATTCACTGAACTACTTAAGTTATGTTAGTTGACTAACTGACAAAGTATTTACATACATGGGATTTGGAAGGGAAGCAATAGTATTTGAGACAATCAGAAGAGCTTTCATGGAAAAGATGGTGTTTAAATTGCAACTGAAAGGATCAGAGGGACTCGGAAGCAAAAAAAAGAGGGGGGATTGTATTTTAAGAATGTGGTACCACCAGTGAAAACGTAAAAATATGATATATTAAGTTCTGTGCATATGGAACAGAAAAAAAGTCAATCTGGCTGGATCACAGAATGAGAGGAGCAACATGCAAGTCTAGAAAGATGATGCTGGGGCTGACTTTTGTAAGGTTTTAAAAGCTATACAGAGGGGTGGCTAGGTGGTGAAGTGAATAGAGCACCAGCCCTGGAGTCAAAAGTACTTGAGTTCAAATCCAACCTCAGACACTTGACACATTTACTAGCTGTGTGATCTTGGGCAAGTCACTGAACCCCAATTGCCCTGCCTTTCTCCCTCCACAAAAAAAGCTATACAGAGAAGTTATTATATTATTCCAGAGGCAATAAAAACCACTTTAGATCTTTGAGTAACAGAGATACATGATCATATGTGTGTTTATGAATTAGAGTGATGAGAGACTGGAGGCAGGGAGATCAAGTAGGAGACTTACAAAAAATTAGGTTAGAGATGACAAAGGTGGTAGTTGGTGCCTCTATGAGTAGAAAAAAGGGGCAAGATATGAAATATGTAAAAGTAGAAGCATCAAATTTATTAGATATTTCAAGTGATAAATTGTGAGGAGACAAAGATAATATTAGGGTTAGGGTTAGGGTTAGGGTTACAAAACTGGGAGAATAAAAAGATGATGGTGTTTTGGGTAAGAATAAGGGAGATTGAAACAGGAGGGAACTTAAGGGGAAAGATAATGAGTTCAGTTTGGGGCATATTTAGTTGAATACATTTCTAGGACCTAGTACAAAATGTCTGATAAGCAATTTTTTAGAACTAAAGAATCAAAACTGAGGGTAAAACCTGGAGCCATATATAGAGTAATAGTCATCTACAGAGAAATGATGATTAAACCTAGGTATATAGGTAAAATTATTAGAGACAGAATATAGAGGTAGAAGATTAGAGATCCTAGGACAGAGCATTGGGAAATATACACTACTAGGGTGCATGATATGAATAATGAACCATTAAAAGACTGATTTGGAGTGGCCAAGGGGTAGGAGATGAAACCAGAGAGTGCAGTGTCAGGAAAATACATATAAGAGAAATTATTCAGGGAAAAAAAGGTGGTTGACAGTATCCAAAACAGCAGATAGGTGGAAATGTTTGAAGATTAAAACTGAAAGATAAAGTAACATGGGAGGGGTGAAGGAAAAGTTGCGTGAAGACAAAATGGGGAATCATAACAGATAATTGTGTTAAGGATAACTATGGTTTCAAAAATGTCAAGGGTATATGAGAAAATGAGGGAGAACAACCAAGAATTCATAGGGTATATTAGGAAGTCTAGTTTGGTGTAAAGGAGAGTGCACCAAAATTAGCCTTGTAAAAGTAGAGTGGCATCAGACTATGAAGAACATTAAATAAAATTTTTAAATATAAGATATTTCTGACCTCTGGATAATAAATATGGAAATTTAGATCTAGAAGGTGACTTAAATATTATTTAGCCAAAACCCTTCATTTTCAATAAAAGAAAACTAAACAAACTGTTTTGTCAGAGGTCACACAGGTAGTAAAGAACAATGAGAATTTGAACCCCTGCCCTCTGACTCCAAAGCTAGTACTCTTTTCCACATTTCATAGTCCTGTTCATATTTAAGGCCACATTGATCCTGTTAAATGTCAGCAACTGGGCTTTCTGCACAAAGCTGAAAAGAAAGCTTTTCTAATTACACACATTATAGTGTTTCTGAGGATCTACATTTGCTTTCAGCATTTTGTTGTTCAGTCATTTTTCAGTCACATCTGATTCTTCATGTACCCATTTGGGGTTACCACAGCAAAGTTACTACAGTGGTTTACCATTTCCTCTCCAGCTCATTTTACAAATGAAGAACTGAGGGAAATCAGTTTAAGTGACTTGACCAGGGTCACACAGCTAGCAAGTATCTGACACCAGAATTTAACTCAAGAAGATGAGTCTTCCTAACTTCAAGCCTCACATTCTATCCTATGCACCATCTAATTACCCTTAACCTCAAAGTAGTGAATGAAATGTTGACATCTGATTATCTTGGAATATCTAGGTTTTAAATCGTGTAGAGGGGCCATTTTCTGCCATCTCAGTTTATATGCCATTATCACTTGATTTCCAATGCTTAGAATTTGACCTTTCTCATTACAATGGGCATTGAATACACAGTGTCACTAGCAGCCAGTTAGAAAGAGTAGCACAAATTTCTATAGAACTTAGAAATTTACTAAGGGTTTGTAATGGTAATCAGTTTATCATAGACTTAGCGCTTAGTAGCCTAGGGCTAAGTACCACCTAGTAACTTAGGGCTAAGTATAGAAGGTATGAACTCTGTCCATTGTTGAAAAAGTGTGAACTCCCCTGTTGACCTGGAAGAAGGCTATTGGTTGAGACAGGAGGCTAGTGCTGTATATAAAGAAGAACTTTAGAGAGAGAGGAGAGATTTGGAAATGGCTCCTCAGTGAAGGAAAATTCATGGAGACTGAAGTCAGCTGAGAAAGAGAGGGAGAGAGAGAGTGTGTTCCTCTCCCAGTATCTGGAGGCTGACTAAAATATGACCAGTATGGGACTTTGTTTATTTGTGGCCTGGCTGGTCCTTGAGTTCCAGGCAAGAAAAGTGGTGAAGGGTTTGAGGTGTGCTGAACCCTCAAACCCTAAACTGAGGTTTGTTGGAAATCAAGGGGTGGAGAGTTTGTGTGTTTTTCTAAGGACTTTATTGCATACTAAAGTTAATGGTTGCCCCATGAGTGGAAGATTGGTATATTGTGAATTGTTGATTGAATCTTTAAGTGTTAAGCTAGTTTCCCTCTTAAGGAAACCAGGTGAATTGATTGATTGAATTGACTTTCTGTAGTAAGATATTATACTGTGAATATTATACTGAATCTTGATTTGTAATGGAATAAACAGAGTGTTCACTACTACTGTGTAATCTGAATCATAAAAGCTGTTCACAGTGGCATTATTTTGGGAATCTACTGTTGCTTGGCTTTCCAGGGTTTTCCTCCCAACCACTCCTAGAATTTTGTATTGCATGTGTTCTTATACCCATTTTATAGATGCAGAAACTGAAACTCAGAGAGGTAAAATGATATGTACAAAATAACATAAAAGTGAAAAGTTAAATCTCTGCTGTAATTATTTGGTCTACAAGAATCCAGTCAGCCAATTTGATAGTTCTTATTTATTGAACTTACTAAATCAATTAATTATTTCTTGGATCATTAAAAACTGGCATTGGCAAGATAAGGGTAATGAGCCCCAAAAACAGTTTAGAAAGAAAACAAATGTAATTCTTTCATTACTCCTCCATATGACTTCATCTTCTAAATTAGAATAAAAGTTAATTTTAAACAGTCTTAATTCTCACTGTTAGCAATAATCATACTTAGCTACAATTTTTTTATCCAGAAAGAGCTTGAGGAACTAAGGGTCGGTTCCCCAGTTCTGAAACTGGCAAGAACATATGAACTTTTCTGCCCTCTTATTATCATTTTCCATCCTGGCAAATAGGAGTGAAAGGCCTTTGTCAGGCCCTGAGACATAAAGAGGTCCTGACACAGAGTATGATCTCACATTCAGACCTGGGATGATTGCATCATGACTAGAAAGTATTGGGGAGGTGAAAGGAACAGTCCTTAGAGGATAAGGCTATGTACTACTGTAAATGGGCCTTATGAATATGGAGCCAAAGGGAAATGAGTAAAGGGAGGGGAGTACGCAGTGAAGAGAAAATAGAGGAACTTGGGCTATGGGGAAGAGGGAGACCATATGTGGTTACTGTTATTAATTTAAATTGCTCTTTCCAATTAGATCTTTGTTCATTACTTCTGAGCTTTGACAGTTTGGTTTTGGGGCTTAAAATAGTTCAGCTAAAGGTTTAGAGAAGGAATTTTTTTAACAGAACCTAAACAATATTTACGATAATAGTCATCAAATCATACACTGATGACTCTGTTGGGGAATAGGACATGGATATAGAAATAAATTGTGGCAGTTTCTGGCTAAATTCTACCACTATATTAGACTATACAGGAAATTCAGTTATTTGGAGATCTTTGTTCAACTTAGAGACTACAGAAAGATTGATAAATGAATAGATTAGATAAAAGATAGCATTGATAGAGATAAATAGCTTATAGAGTTGTAAATAAAATTAAATAAATAAGGAAAAATGCTAAACTGAAACAAAATCACAAATGTGTTTCTATATATGAGTGTATGTGTATATTCACATATGTGTATGCCTATATGCATATGTATGCACACAGTATACATACATATATCTGCACATGTATAAATTATATAGATTATGTGTGTGTGTGTATGTGTACCACACACATATAAAATATACCTAGTTTTTCCTGGGCCTCATGTGTCTGTAATCAAGGGACAAGGAGATCAGGACTTCCTTAATGTGGATAGTTAGGGAAATAAGAGCCATAAAGCTAAAAGCCAAAGGTAAAAGAAAGAAATATTCATAAACCTTCTAATTACCAGTCCAATGTTACATTACAGTTCAGTCGTTTCAATATCATACACTCTGAAGAAAGGGTAGAGATTTTTTTTGGGGGGGGGGGTGAACATCCTTGTTCTTTGTTCATGACTGGATCCCAAAAGAACAATTACTACTTATTAGACACCTGCCTTAGTTTGTCTACAGTATATTGTTACTATGGTGACAAGATCAGGAATAGACTGAATATCTTTTTTTTTCCTTTCACAGACACACCTTAATTGTTAAGGAGACTCTGGAACAATCCCCATATTCATTAGACCCTATAACTGGGACTACCCCCAAAATTCTCATATGCACTACTCTAGACTTGTTGGGTCTGACTTCCAAGACCAGGATGTGATTATTGTCTGGCAAGCTATGGGTGAAAGTCCATTAATATGTTTCCAAGGTTAGTGATGATGGAAAAGTGGGTAGACATATCCATATGGACAAATGGCATGCTAAAAGAATGACTTTTAATAATAAATAAGTAATGAATTAAATTTTAAGAAGGAATAATTTCAGTCATTTGCAGAAGACATCATAGTCTAAATTGAGAATGTCTAACACAAAAATGAGGGAAATCCAAAGTATAGAATTCATGAAAAAATAAACTTTTATAATATCAAAATTGAAATAGTATAGTAATATCATTATTAACTCCTCATTAATGCCCTCTAGCATATTCCTTTGCAAGAGCACAGGAAAGGGGTGGCTAGGTGGTGCAGTGAATAGAGTACATTCCCTGTACTCTGAGAACCTGACTCAAATCTGACCTTAGACACTTAACACAAAAACTATCCATGTGACTTTAGGCAAGTCACTTAAACCCAATTGCCCAGCCTTTCACCTTCTAAAAAGCAAAAAAAGACAAGAAAAAAAAAACTTTCATGAATAAGTTGTCTATAGACTGTAGATCCAGTGACACTGATTTCTTTGCTTTCCAATAAACAAAACACTCCATTCCTCAACTCCAGGCATTTTCTCTGAATATCCCTTATCACTGGAATTCTCTCTCCTTATCTCCACATATTGACTTCCCAGGCTTGCTTTAAGTTCTATCTTCTCCCAGAATCCTTTCTCAGCCCTTTAGTGCCTTCCCTTTCTTTTTTGCTTCCTATTTGTCTACACACACACACACACACACACACACGTGCATGTGCATGGAAGTATACATGTGTTGGTATATATATGTGTGTGTGTGTGTGTGTGTGTGTGTGTGTGTGTGTGTTTGTGTATCTTCTTTGTACATATATTTTTGCTTGTTATCTCCCTCACTAGATTATAAGCTCCATGAGGGCAGGAACAGTCTTTTGACTCTTTTTGTATCCTAAAAACTTAGAATGATGCCTGCCACAAGGTAGGCCTTTAACAAATGTTTATTGACTGAATCACATTGAAATGATTTCTGGCTGAAGTGATTTCTGGGCTACTAAATTATGACAAGCAGCAAGCACTATGAAAGACTAGAATTTAAGAAAAATCTTCAAGAATTAACTTGTATCAAGTAATACAGCACTGCTTTTTTTAATCCATAAGACAGAAAGTAGAGATAGTAGAATGAAATTTTGCTATCTTAAAGTAAAATTTTATTTGCCTAAAATTATTTGTATTTAAAGTATATTTGCAAAGATATTAAAAATGTACATTTTAATATATCCCTGGTAATCAATTGTTTAGATCATGTTTTGCATCTCTTCCTCATTCATTTGCTAAAAAGATTCCTACAAACAAAGCATATCTCTACAATTCTGTTCAGAAATTTTGCCAAGTAACAAGCATGGGCTAGAACATCATCCCTCTCTTTGATGATTGTTGTTATAATTTTCTATTTGCCACTTGCACAATCTCCAGTAAGTTCGTAGTTCATTTTTGAGGTTGTTTTCAACGACCAATCTTTGAATGACAATTTTAAAATATATTATACTGCTTTGATAAGGGCTATATCTAGAATATTTTAGAAAACTTGAATAAGTCATCTCCTACTTGTTGGTTTCCCTATAACTTTGTCATTTGTTTAAGAATATTTATTAACTTATGTTAGTTTAAAAAAATAGGATAGTATCTAGATTTTGCTTTCAGTTGCTCTCTGCTGAAATCCACACATTTGTATGGAGAACACTTAAAATAATACTCCTAAGACATAGATGTCTGACATTGGTATGAAGTCAGTGTCATTATAATCTCTGTAGATTTCACAGAGTTTCATGTAATGGCCTACATGTAATGGCCTTCTGGTGATTCCTTCTGTTTTGGATGAATAGTCCCAACTCTGTGGAACCTTTCCTTCATAATTGTGAAGGAAAGGTTGAAGGATGTAAAATAATTTCAAGGTTACATGGCAGCTTTTGTTCAATAGTTTCATGCACCTCCACACTACGTCTATAGGTACACTGTCGTTATTGCTTCTTGTTTTGTCATTTCCTAAGTAAGGGAATCTATTTAACAAGTATTTGTTATAAGTGTCTCCTGCCAACCAAAATTTCAGTCTAAATTTGTCTGTCTTTTTGTTTTTGACATACACTGAGTAAATTTACACTGTGCCTTGAAAGATCAAAATTGCTCATGGACTGTTACACACATACATACAAATGTATATGTATATATGTATGTATGTGTATGAATACTTTACACATTAGAAACACATCTGATAATTTTCAATGAAAGATTTCACAGTGAGGATGCTAGACAAAACCTGACATAGATTGTGTTTTCTGTTGGTTTTCAGACCAAAGTGAAGTTACATCACTGTATCTGGGAGTTGATTTTTGGCATAGCTTCATTTTAAAAGGGACACCATCAGCAGCCCTTCCATACACCTTTGTCAGAGGGCTTCTTCTATTATGTCACATGCACAAGAGATAATTTTCTCATTCATCTAATGTAATGGACTAGTTAGTATAACTGTGACTCATTGATTCAGCATTTCTACAGTTTTTAATGTCTCTAAGTATTGGTTCATTAAATAAAATTTGTAGAAAAAAACACAAAAAGCAAATGGGATTTCTTCTGATGGCATAGAACATGAAGTCATGTTAGATAAAAGTGTAACAAAATTAAGCTGTTGCAAGCATCTTCATACTTGTTGAGAAGTAGCAGCCCATTTTCATTTTAATCTTTTGGACAATGTGTCTCTTTTTCTCCTTTGTGATGAACTTGGATTCATCAAGGTCCTGTTACTTATTAACCATCTAGATTATTAGCAATGAAAGTAATTTCACTGCTGGACTCATTGTCACTAGAAATAGATGTGAAAAATTCTTTCTCTGCCTCATACATTTCAGTTGTAACATTTTAAGCATCGAGTTTACTCTCCCAGTGTTAGTCGCCACATGAATCTAATGGAATGCTATTAGTTCTAAAAATCTGTTCATCAGAGTCTCCTAGATATTTTATCAGTAAGGATACAAGAAAAGCTATATTATTATGACAAAGTATAAATTCTTAATACATGAAAAACTAGCAAAATAAATAAGTAAAAGAGTGGAAACTACATGCAAAAACATATTTTCATTTTACTCTCTCTTTATATATGTATATATATATACTGAATATATATATTGAATATATATATATATATATACATTATTCACAAGATTTCATATATGTGTGATGAATTCAACTGATGGTCCAAGAAGAAAAAACTAATGTGAACAAAGAAATGATTCAATAAAAATAAATGTAAAAGCATCTCCTCTTCTTAATAACTACATATAAAAGTTATTAAGCATATAAATCCTTCATCACTTTTGGTCCTCATAAGTAGAACAACATATTTCATTTCTTTCATTATTTTAAAAATATTTAGTATATAGTAGAAGTCATGAAATATGAAATAGAATTATCCAAGTATTTTCAAGTTTTAAGTGTCTAAAAAATTGCGTCAGTTGACGTACCTATTTCTTCTTAAACTTCTCTTAGGAACAGTAATGCATTTAATTATTTTATTTTTTTCCATTTCTCATTTTTAGCGTCAAAATTTTATTCAAACAATTTTTATTGGATCTACAATAATTGGATGAAGTTCTCATCTTTATTCTTCCTTCTAATTTGATATTGATTATGACATTTGTTCTATCTAGTCAATGGGAGGATTGCACACAAACACCAATTCAAAAATGATGATCAGTTTCGTAATTGGTTGCTTGGTTTTCATCAATATAAAATCAATTTGATCTTCAATGATGATTAGTGATCACCATGTCTATTGTCTTCCAACTCACATTTGAAGAAAACATTTTTTATATTTAGGTGTCTTCTCAGAAATCTCTCTTTAATTTAATATTCCTATACCATATTTCTCATCCTTTTGTGGGTTCACCTTTGCAATGAATTTCCTGATTATCAAGAGACAGGTGAATTTTTAAAGCTATATATCCTTTTTCCTTTCTATCTAACTAGGTAGCTCTCTAACTTGGTTGGGAAGAATTTTTCATGTGCCTCCCTAAATTAATTATTTTCAGTCTTTGTAAGATATGTTGCCCCATAAGCTATCATAATCATAGTGTTACATGTTTATCTATTTACATTTATCATGAGTATACCAAGGAAAGTGATCAAATATATTTTCCTTTTTGCTGTTATTTATTTTCTTTTTCTGTGGAGACCATTATGAATTCCTCTGACTCTTTTACTAACTCCTTTTAATAGAAAACTTTGAGCTTTCCTTCCATTTAACTGAAACTTTTTTGTCTTCTTGTTTCATTTATACCGAGAACATTAGTAAACACATGAATCCATCTCTCCAATAGTGTGTCATATCATTATTCAATGGGTAAAATTTCCCATTTAGACTACTAACAGTTACATTAACGCGTATGATTAACCTGTTCTGTTCTCTTTTCTGACATTTGGTTACAGTCACTATGGAAGCAGAAACAGAACACACAGAATTAAGGACAACTTTGTATTTTAATCTGATTCCTCAAAAATCAGATGTTGATCATTTGTATTGGGTTTTACAACTTGTAATTTTCTGAGTTTGCTATCCCATTAACACCAATTACTTCCTTACCCTTCTTTATTGGGGTTCTGCCCAATAGCAACAACATATACCAAGGATCAGCAGTACATGCCACCAACCCAGAATCTTAACAAGGGTAAAACAGGACTGGTCTTCAGCAATTATCCATTCTCATATTCCTGGAGGAAATGTTTTTATTAAGAAATTACCAAATATTCTAAGCAATACCTTTATTATCAATCTACTAGTAATGAGCCATTTCAAACTGAAGAAATTTGTTTCTCAGAAAGCATATAGTCTCTAGGATGATAATCAAATGTTTCCAAATCAGTAGAGTAGCAACTCTGAGGGTTCCCATGCCATGTAATAATCTTAAAGAATTCAAAAACCTGGGTTCTAGAGTAATTTTATTGGAATGAAAGTTTTGAGTGATATATTCAAACTAAGATATGAGTAACCTAAGAAATCCAATTGTTGTAGGCCAAGACTTTCAGGGTCCTTGGTCACATTAGCTCCCCAGTTCTACAAAGGTCATTAGACAGATATGTAAGGAAAGTATAATCTTGTTGGGTGGATGCTCATATTGAAGATGATGCTCATATTTCATGAATATCTAAAGAAAGTACTGACTTAATTTGCAAGTCTTGATTGTAACACCCT
>JAQQSW010013954.1:0-12203 GCA_028646575.1 Pseudocheirus occidentalis
CTAGAAAGAACAGAGTTTAAATGGAGACTGAAGCAATCTACATGCTACCATTCTTTTCCGTGTTTGGATTTGATTCTTTTTTCCCATTGTTCGCTCTATTGGTTACAACCCTTCTATACAACCAGACTAATGTCCAATGTGAAAGTATTTGCAGATCCTATACTTGATTGCATGTTGCCATGGAGGGAGGAGGGAAGAGGGTGGGGAGAAAAATCTGAAACTCAAGGGATTCTGGAACTGAATCTTGTAAACGAAAAGTAAATAAATCAATTTAAAAAAAGATTGTGGGAAAGCTTAAATCTTTGCATTTAACTTGAGAGAGGAAGACTGATTTTTTTTAATGCATGAGCTTTGTTTAGAGACAAAGAAAAAGCTCGGGTTTCTTACATAGAATCCAGAATATGGTTACAGATTACAATCAATTACAGACTGCAATAAAATATAAAATACAGGTTCAATAATTAATTTTCACTTCATACAAACACTAGGAAGCAAGAGAGTCCCTGCTCTCAAGGAGTTTCCTTTCTAAAAAAGCAAGACAACACTTACAGGGGAAGTGATGGCCAGGGAGGAGTGTTTTGGTAGTGTTGATCTGATTACTTTTGGACAGCTCTAATCATTGGGAAATTTTTCTCTATGTCAAAACCTACCTTTCTGGAACAGTTTGTTGCTCCTGTTCAAGGGAATACCTCTTGGCTCTCTGTGTTTTCCGGAAAAATGAAGTGTTCCTCACAAAATAAAAGTAGATAGGTTAGAAACAAAGGAAAAGATCTAAAGACACCAAAGTAGATTGTTGACCTTTGTTTAGAATGTTGGAGATAGAAAAGAATATGTCACAAGAAGGGCCACTGAACATTTAAAGCTAATTCAGTCTTATCAGTTTATCTGAATAGTAAATAGGAAGCCATTCTCATAGCTTCCTCTCTCTAAGAAAGCAATTGCTTACTTTGCAAGAAATGACAATATGGAACTATAGCTGTCTATTATCCAATAAGAAGAAGAAAAAAGGAAAATTGGTAGCTGATGACTCTCTGCTGAAGGACACTTGGGCAGCAGTTTATTGGCCTTACAAGAATAGAAAGAATGTGCTATTTTCCTGGGCTGTGTATGCAGAACTTAATGGAGAATTATCAAACCATGTGACCTACTCACTTCAAGTGATTAATGTTGGGACAAATGATACTATTGTGAGAATCTTGAAAGCTATGCTAAGGGTTATGAAGTCTGAAAGGTAACAAAACTGAAAAACATGGATGAGTACAGTTCATCATGGTTACCTCTCACAGGCCTCAGAAGGGAAAAGCAGATTTGTTAATGAACAGCTGGTAAAGAAGATAATGAAGACCAGATCTGAACTTCTGTTTAAAAATTTTTTTAAAAAAAGGGAATGCTGGGCTCTTGTTCAGGGATGCATTGCATTTAACAATGTCTGGTAAAAACACATTTGCCTGGAATCTTGCAAATCTAAGGAACGTGGCTTAAAAGTAAAAAAGAATAGGAAGGAGAATTAAATGAACTTAAGTACATTTAATAAGCTAGATATAAAAAGCAGCCACTACAACACAAGAAATCTGTAATAGAGATAACCAGTAATTAATATTACATAAAATACAAGAAAAGATCCAGAAATAAACTACAGAGCCTTTAATGTTTATATGTAAATATAAAAAGTATTGGTAAAAAAGTGAACCAAATTGCCTAACACAGAAGGACAAATTTGACAATAGTTATCACTGAGACTTGGTGGGTTGAGACCCATAACAGAAATTGGCATACAGAATAGGGTGCTGAAATTTGAATAAGAAGACCTAAATTAAAATTTCTACCCCAGATGAGCACAGAGGAAGAATTCATTACATATCAAGGGATAGAGAGCATCATAGGAAATAAAATGAACAGTTTGGATACATAAAAGTTTTTGCACAAATAAAATGAATGCAGATAAAATTAGAAGCAGGACAACTGTGGGAAAATCTTTGCAGCACATTTCTCTGATAAAGGTCTCATTTCTAATGCATATGTGAGCCTGATTGTGTGATGCAACAGATAAAGCTCTGAGCCTAGAGTCAGAAAGACCAGAGTTCCAAGGCGGCCTCAGAGACTAGCTGTGTGACCCTGAACAAATCCCTCAGTTCCTGTTTGTTTCAGTTTCCTCTTCAGCAAAATGGGAATAATAAAAGAACCTATCTCCCAGTGTTGTGACGATCTAATAATTGTAAATTATTAATCATTTTTAATAATAATTTAATTTTAATAATAATTGTAAATCAGTAACTGTAAAGCACTTAGCACAGCACCTGGGCCATTCTCCAAAAGATAGCTGGATAAAGGATATGTGAACAGGTAGTCTTTAGAGAAGGAAATCCAAGCTATCAATAGCCATGTGAAAAAAAAAATACCCCAAACCCTGCAAATGAAAACAACTCTGAGGTATCACTTCACATCTATCAGATTGGCAACACTGGCTAAAAGGGAAAATGCCAATGCTTGAGGGGTGTGATAAAACAGGTACACTAATGCATTGTTGGAGAAGCTATGAACTGGGCCAGCTGTTCTGGAAAGCAATTTGGAATATGTCTTGTATACTAAAGGTGGTACCCATCAAATGGGAGATGGCCGTATGTGAAGGCAACAGAATACTGTTGCTCTATACGAAATTATGAAGGGGATGGTTTTACAGAAACGTGACATTTTTGAACTGATGCTGAGTGAAGAAACAACTAGATGAACAATTTATATACAACGTTGTAAAGACAGACAACTTTGGAAAGACTTAGGAATTTAGAACTCTGATCAACACAAAGATCAACCACAATTCCAGAGGACTCATGATGAAACACAGGCTGCCCACCTCCTGATAGGGAGGGGATGGTTTTGGGGTACAGACTAAGAGTCTTTTGGTCATGGCCAGTGTGTGAATTAATTTTGCTTGAAAATGCATATTTGTTACAATGATTTTAATTTCTTTTTCAAATGGGGTGTTGCTGGGAGAGGTGTTTTTTCATTAATTGAAAAACTACAATTTAAAAATGAAAGATAAAAATTCTGCCTCAGATACTTTACTATCTGTGTGATCCTGAGCAAATATCCCTTCCTAAGCTTCGATGTCCTCAGCTGTGAAATGAGGATGACAACTCCTGCCTAACAGGGTAAGGTGGTTTGCAAACACTAAAGCACTGTATAAATGCTAGCTATAATTCAAAAGGCACAGGACAAATAAAGGGGAGTAAAGCAGATTTGGTAGGATTGTAAATCAGTAAGACTTACTCCACACTTACTATGTAGCAGGTGCCATGTTAAGTCCTGAGGATACAGAAACTAAAACAGTCTCACAGAACTATGGGGATATAACATGGATATGTATATACATAATATATACAAAATGAATACAAGGTATTCATGTGAGGGAGACCACTAGCAGTCCAAGAGAGTGGGACTGGCTTCATTTACTTATAACTGCCATTTGAGCTGAGAAGAGCAGGAATTCCAAGAGACTAAGGTGATAAGGGAGGGTGTTACATATACGTGAGATAAGACTGCTCATGTCACATGTGCTGAAGGGTAAAGGGAAGAAAGAGAAGCATTTATAAGTGACTCTTGTATGCTTTGTACTCTGCTAAGTACTGTAAAATTATCTCACAACCCTGGGAGGTAGGTGGTGTTATGATCCCCATTTATAAGTGAGGAAAAGTAAGGCAGGCAGGTTAAGTGATTTGCCCAAGGTCACACAGTTAATGAGTGCCTGAGCCTGGATTTAAACTCAGTTCCTGACTCCAGAGCCAGGACTCTATCTACTGTACAATCCAGTATAGCTGGATTGTAGAATATGAGGAGGGGAGAAATGTGTAAGAAAGGTAGAAAGGAAGCAGGTTGTGATGAGATTTAAATGTCAGACAAAAAGCTTTATATTTGATTTTAGAGGCAAAGGAATGGCATTCAGCTGAATCAGCTTAAGGTGTCTTCAGCGCTTATCCTTACTGATATCCTCTTGCCAAGACTAAGTCAATCTTTTTTTTTTTTAATGCTGAATCACACATGAGTTTCTTCTTTTGTTCTAATATTGAACCTGAACTACCAGGGAACTGATCTGAGTCAGGCCCAGCCCAGAACAAGGGTATATTAAAAAGCTTTACTCATCTGAGGAACTGGGTATGGGGTGGGGGAGGGAGGGAGAAGATGTAAAAGACCTGGCTGAAGAACAATGGAAGGAGAAATTGAAGCAGTTTTGTTGTGTAATATATGCTACATTCCACCATAACAGAAGAAAAAAGATTTGTTTGGAAGTAGATCACAAAAGTGGCATGGGAGCATGATGCAACAGTGATGGGAGACTTCAGTCGGGTGGACATCTGCCAGAGCTCTCTCTCTTTTCTAAAGGCAGAGCAGCTCATATGTTCTACTTGCTCCAATAATAGTTTCATCCTTCAAAAGCTAGGGGAGCCAAGAAAGGAAAATTCTCTTCTGACTCTCATCATTAACAAATAAGAGTGGGGTGGTGGGATACAAATGAGCACCTTAGGAAAAGTGACCTCTCTATCTTATAATTTTTGATAGAGAAGTTAAAAAACATAAGGCATAATCTGACTTGCATCCTACATTTTGGAAAAGGTCTTGCTCCTTCTGCAGCCTCTGACACTGTTGTTTACCTTCTACTGAATATTCTTTCCACTGGGGTTTTTAAGAGTACTGTTTTCTTTTAGTTTTCCTACTTTTCTGACTGTTCCTTCCCAATCTCCTTTGCTGGAACTTCATCTCCTAACTGTAGTTGTTGCTCAAGAGTTTCTCGTATGCGCTCTTCTCTTTTTCTTTCTGTAGTATCTCATTTGGTGATGTCATAAGTTTCCATGGGTTCAATTATACTCTCTATGAAGATGGACTACTAAATCTATAGACCCAGCTCTAGTCATTCTCTTGAGCTCCAATCTAGTGTTTCCAACTGCCTAACTGGATCTCAAACTCAGTATGTTTAAAATAGAATTCACAGGTGGTAAAGGCAGGGACTATCTAAACTCTCCCAAATTTCCCTCCAAACAACTTTAAAATAATACCTCAAACCAAATTCTTCATGGCAGAACAGGGTAAAACAACTCACCTAGAAAACTAGATCAAGGAGAAATAATTTAAGAATTATTGAACTGCCTGAAATCCATGATCAAAAAAAGAACCTAGGCATTTTCTTCCAAGAAATTATCAAGGATAATATATATATATATTGAGGATAATATGCCCTCATATTCTAGAACTAGGGGGTAAAATAGAAATCAAAAGAATCCACTTCACCTCTTGAAAGAGATCCCAAAATGAAAACTCCCACAAATTGTATAGCCAAATACCAGAACTCCTAGGTCAAGGAAAAAAATGTCGCAAGCAACCAAAAAGAAATAATTCAAATATTACAGAGCCATAGTCAGGATAAAGTAAGATTTAGCAGCTTTTATATCAAAGGATCAGAGGGTTTAGAACAGTGGTTCTCAACCTTCCTAATGCCGTGATCCTTTAATATAGTTCCTCATGTTGTGGTGACCCCCAACCATAAAATTATTTTCGTTGCTAGTTCTTAACTGTGATTTTGCTGCTGTTATGAATCATAATGTAAATATCTGATATGCACAATGTATTTTCATTGTGACAAACTGAACATAACCCACAGATTGAGAACTGCTGGTTTAGAATGTGATATTCCAGAGGACGAAAGAACTAGGATTACAACCAAGGATAACTTACCCATAAACACTGAGTATAACCTGTGGGTGAGGGGAGGGGGATTAAATATTTAATGAAATAAACAACTTTCAAGCATTCCTGATGAAAAGACCAGAGCTGAACAAAAAATTTAATTTTCAAATACAAGACTCAAGAGAAGCATAAAAAGGTAAAAAGGAAAGAGAGATCAAAACAGATTCAACTATTTACATTTTCTACATGGAAAGGTGATACTTATAATTCCTAAGAACTTCATCATTATTAGGGCAGTTAGAAGGAGTATGTCATAAGCAAATTAGGACATCATATCTTACTTGTTAGATCTATGGGTAAGGAAAGGATTTATAACCAAATGAGACAGCATTATAGGAAATAAAATGGATAATTTTGATTATAACAAATTAAAAAGGTTTTGCACAAACAAAATTAATGTGGCCAGGGTTAGAAGGAAAGCAGAAAATTGGAGGAAAATGTTTTATAACAAGTTTCTCTGATAAAGGCCTCATTTCTCAAATATATAGTCAACTGAGTCAAATTTATAAGAATATTCCCTAACTGGTAAATGGTCAAATGTCAACTGTCAAATAGGCAGTTTTCAGAAGAAATCAAAGTTATCTATAATTGTATAAAAATGCTCTAAATCACTATTAACTAGAGAAATGCAAATTAAAACAACTCTCAGGTATAATCTCTCACCTATCAGATTGGCTAATATGACAGAAAAGGAAAATGATAAATGTTATAGGGGATATGGAAGAATTGGAACACTTAACACACTGTTGGTGGAGTTGTGATTGTTCCAACCTTTCTGGAAAGCCATTTGGAACTATGAGCAAAGTGCTATAAAACTGCATACCCTTTCACCCAGCAATCCTACTACTGCATCTGTATCCCAAGGAGATTTTTTAAAAAAAGAAAGAGAAGGAAAAGGATCTCTCTCTCTCTCTCTTTCTCTCAATATATATATATATATATATATATATATATATATACATACATACCAATATTTATAGCAGCTCTTGTAGTGGTGGCAAAGAGGGAGCCCCATCAGTTGGGAAATGTCTGAACAAGCTTTGGTATATGATTGTGATGGAATATTGTTGTGCTATATAAGAAATGATGAGCAGGATGATTTCAGAAAAACCTGGACTTACATGAACTGATGCAAAGTGAAGTGAGCAGAACCAGAACACTGTACATAGTAACAGCAATATTGTACAATAATCAACTGTGAATGACTTAGCTGTTCTCAGTAATCCAGTGGTCCAAAATGATTCACAAGAACTTATGATAAAATATGGTCTCCACCTCTAGAGAAAGAAATGATGGGGTCTAAATGTAGGTTGAAGCATACTTTTTTTTTCATTTTCCTTTTGTTTGTTATTTTGGTCTGTTTTCTTTTGCAACATGGCTAATATGGAAATGTTTTATACAACTGCACATGTATAATCCCTATCAAATTGCTTGCCTTCACAAAGGAGAAGGTAGGGGAAAGAGAAAATTTGGAACTCAGAATTCTAAAAATTGAATGTTAAAAAATTCATGTAATTTGAAAAAATATTAAAATTTTTTTAAAAAAAGGAACTTACCTTCCTCTCCTCTTGTGAACTTCAGTTTTCCTGTTGATGGAACTGCCATCTTCCTAGTCTCACCATCTCCTAATTCTCATTCTTCTCACATACCCAATAAATGGACAGATTTTACCTCCTCAACATTTTCCATAAATCCTATTATGTTTTAAAATTAAGGTAAACTAAGAGACAAGATTCTGAGTCCCTTCCTATTTGTCCAGTTTTTGTACACTTTAGTTCCCTTCATGAACTCCTTGACAAAGTGAGACTGATTTATTTGCTATTCCTTAAACACAACATCTTCTGGCACGGAACCTGCTCACTGGCTGTCATCTGTGTTCAGAATGCTTGGCCTTCTCTTGATAATCCTAAATTCTTTCAAGTCCCAGCACAAAAACCACCTTCTTCAGGAGGCCTTCTGGTCTCCCTTGCCACTTGAGTCATCTGGTCTAGGCTTAGTATGTATTTTGCATGTGCCTATTTACATGTTGTCTTCCCTATTATAATGTATGTTAAGTTCCTTCAGGGAAGGGACAGTTGTGGTTTTTGTCTTTCTTTGTGTCCTAATGGTTAGCACAGTCCTTGACACAAAGTAAACACTTAAATGTTTAATGGTTGCTTGAATGCTTGATATTCAAAGAGTTTGACTTCTTAGTAATAATTCCATTTTACATATTTTACTTACAGTATATTTGTTCTGCTTATCTTTCTAAATTATTTCATGCAAATCTTGTTTCTCTGAACTCCTCAAATATACTTACCATTTCTTGTTGTACAATAAAATTTCAATACATCGATATTCTGTAATTTATTTCAGCTGTATCCCAAGTGATCTGTAGCTACTTCGTTTCCAATTCTTTTGCTATCACAAAGAGTACTGCTCTGAATATCCTGGAATGTACTGAACTTTTTGTTTGTGTGTATGACTCCATTTGGTAACATATACCCAGCATTGCACATAGAGGGGATACTTTTCTAGCTTGGCAAACTATTGAAAAAATGAAAAACCCATTTTTTATTCAGCAGCCTTTGGCTATCTTCTGTAACACCACGTGATAGTTCTATGCCCTAAAGGAGCTGATGTTTTCAGTCCTCAGCTTGAAAACCTTTTAGCAGCTAGAAAGATTTTGAAATTTCTGCTAGACACTTGCTTTGCCTTTTTCCCCTGGAAGCTACCACCAGCTGAGTATAAGCAAGTCAATTATGTTTACTTAATGGATAATTGAGGAAAACAAGGCTATCTCACTTAATATATTTACATATGCAGTAAAATATTAATTTTTACAAAATAATGCATGAAGTACCTTCACTTTGTACTTATAAATGACAAACTATGTTATATATAGTCATAGGCTCTGGGAGAAGAAGAAAGCTTATGGATTAGCATGGTGTAGTACAAAGACTATCAGACTTGATTGCAATCATCAGATCTAGAATCAAATCCAGGCTCCCAAACTTACTGTTTATGTGAACATAGAAAATTAACTTAAACTCTTTGAGAGTTTACTCATCTGTAAAGTGGGGGCAGTAATATTTGTACCATCTACTTGTGAACAGTTAAGAGAAAAATGGGTTGTAAGTGTTGAAGTACTATCAAAGTGTAAATCACTATTGTTGATTCATAGAATTTCTTATTAGCTGAAAGGTAGAAGTCATCTAGTTCAGTGGTTCTCAACATTTAGAAGGACTCATTTTTAATTTTAAAAAGTTTCATGGACTCCTCACTTAAAGTAGGTATACTATCAGATTCTGTTTATTGAAAAAATACATTTAAAAAGCTACTATAAGTTCAATAATGCTTTTAAATGATATTATATATTAAAATCACTATATACATTTGAAAAAACAGCAATAAATATTATAAGGGCAAGTGGAAAGCCTTCATCTTAAGCATTTGCTTACTGTACCTGCATATAAGGAGCCAGGCTAAGCTATGACCTTATCCCATGGACCTAGCTTTACCTTGATGATGTTGCCCTACCAGCTCAGCTACTTGGGAGAGCAGAAGGGGTTAGACTTTAGAAAATTCGAGACCCTGGAACCTTGAAGCCCCCTGTTGATTAATGGGCTAGCAATACTTAAGGGGTGTAGCTTAGCCTTTGGTATTACAATCTTAAGACTTATAAGTAGCTCACCTTGACCTGAAGTAAGTTTGCCCGAAAGAACTCAAACCCCAGGGGCCAGAAAAATTAGTACAAATAAAAAATTAAGTTTAAGAGAATTAATTAGGAGAAATCTGTTCTGAGTCCCTGGGTGCTTGTCAACTGGGGGCAAGGAAATATCTTCTGGGGGTGGAACGGCCCTCTAGCCTAGCTTCTAAAAAGGTATAGATGAGCCATTCATAAAGAAAAAGGAAAACCAAAAAGCAAGGATAAGGCTTTCTCCTGGTTAGGGAAGTTTACTGCTAATCCAAAACCTAAAGCAAGAACATCTGCTTTTCTAACAAAGCTATAAAATGTCTCTGGGTTTTTTTGGTGTAGAAGAGCCAGAAGCAAGCTCCACATCTGTGTGGCTAGCAGGGCTGTCCCTAGCAGTGGCCACTGTCTGACAAAGATGGTGCATTCAGTGGAAAACTATACAACCGGGCAGCCCACTCAGGCAGGGGCAACATGATTACATTACTAAGAGACATCAGTGAGCTCTAAGGGTTGGAGGCATGAAGGGTCAATTGCAGAAGATAGCTTGGCTTAATTTCTTCTATTTTGAAACTGTCTGTTCCCTATTGCGTGAAGCAAATAAACACATATCACACTCACCTTTATTCTGTTCTCTTTTTCCACACAATGTCTGTTCCCAAGCACAAGGAACTGTCCAGCTATTAAAGCCAATCTAATCTAAGTGATCTTTAGGTAATCCTTAAATTCATGCCCTTGCCTCAATCAGAATACTTGAATTCACACATTGTGAAAAAAAAGTCTGAATCCACCACAGGTCCCAATACCTTCCACATGTCTACCCATAGAGGGCACTGTGGCCAGGCGTACTGAAAAGAAGACCTGCACGTTGGGGTGGCATTCCCAGGTAGAAGGCCAACTGTGTACCAAGAAAGGAGGACGTTCAGAAGCCTACTCTAAAAAATATTAGATGCCTGCAATGTGCCAGGCATTATGCTACGCATTTGCATGTAATATTTTTGGGTTTTTGTTCATTAATGTATATAAGACATTTTAATCTTTTAACAGGACTAGGAGCCTCCCTAAAGAAGGAATGCCCCCAAAACAAAACAAACAAACAAAAAAATGGGGCAGCTAGGTGGCACAGTGAATAGAGCACCGGCCCTGGAGTCAGGACTACCTGAGTTCAAATCTGGCCTCAGACACTTAACACAAAAAAAACTAGCCGTGTGACCTTGGGCAAGTCACTTAACCCCCAACTGCCCTCCAAAAAAGCAAAAACAAAAAACAAAAGAAGCAATGCCCCCTGCTTTGCTAGCTTAAAAAAAAATCTTTGAGCAATTTTGCAAATGGGAAAAAGTGACTTTAATCCATAATACACTCCATGTATATGCCTTGGCTACACCTGTGTACTATGTATGTCTGCTCTTTTCACATCATGATGTGTGCATTTATGGAACAGTGTGCTTCAAGTTTCTGAGGAAAATTTTATATAGCTACTTTTATGTCATTTCATCAAATGGTTCTGCTTTGTACTAATTGTGTTGTCTCTGACTATTAAAGGTAAACATGGGAATGGAGCACTCATGAATTATTGTTTTGCCAGAGGTGAGCATACCATGTGTCTAGAATCTGAAATAGTCACTTTATGAAACGTGGCTCTATGTGGCACTGGAGGCACAAATTACTCAGTCTACAGCCTTATGTATTACACAGAATTCTTTGATATCAGCTAACTACTTGAAATATTGTAGAAATAAAATTCACAAGAACTGGCAATTGGTTGGCTGTAAAGGGTAAAGAACAAAGGCGATTCCAAGGTTGTGAACCTGGGTGACTAGAAGGCTGATGATGCCCTTGCCAGAAATAAAGAAATTAGGAAGACATGAAGATATAGAGGGAAAGATAGGGATTCCTATTTTGAAAATGGGTAAATGATACAATTACAAAAAAAGAAATACAATCCTGCTTAAACTTAATAAGAGAAGACAACATATAGGGAGGGGTGGGGTGGGTGGGTGGTGAGGTGATTTGATCTGGGAAGTTACTGGAATAATAAGTGGAGCCACTGGACTGACATGCTCTTTCTGAGAATGTTAGTGTTCCAAGAGAAGGGGAAAGGGTGGAATATGGGCAGTAGCATGGTCTAAAGATGGCTGGTAAGAGTCTGAGTCAGGTTAGTTATGGATAACTGACCACTTAAGAGCAAGCAGGACCTGAGGGTCAGAGCTGGAAAGCCAAGGTACAGTCAAGAAGCATTGCATAAAGATGGTCAGAGAGCAGTCGCTGAGTTTGTTAAGTATATGGGACATCCAGGAGGAAGCTAAGCTCACAAGAGAGATTACAGTTGGATGTATAAGTTTGGGAGAAGAGGGCGTAGGACAGAGGGGAATACCCATGCTTGGGTCATAGGAGATAGAGGATGATCTGGCAAAGGAGACTCTGAATATGTCAGACAGCTGGGAAGGTCAGATAAGAGCATTATCACAGAAGCCAGGGGTGAAGAGAATATCAGGAGACAATGGTAATTAATATCAAAAAGTTGCAGAAAGGTCAACAAAGACAAGGACCAAGAAAAAGTCATCAGATCTAGCACTTAGATCCTTGGAGAAAGTAATTTCAAGAGTGGCAAAGTCAGATGCCAAACTGCGAGGAAATGAAAAATGATAAGGAAGCCTAGGAGTTTGTCAATTAAAAAAATGTAAACAATGTAAAGATAATAGTTCAAGGCAATGGCAATATAGAATCTTTGAAAAAAAAAAAAGGTTCGACAATGAAGATAAGAGGGAAGAAATAATTGATAGAAGAAAACAAA
>JAQQSW010013955.1:0-12203 GCA_028646575.1 Pseudocheirus occidentalis
TTAGATTCAGGAGCTGAAAGCTTACAGGTTCTCATCCAGTCCTCAGGGATGAACAGCTCCCAGGTCCTTGTCCAGTCCTCAAGGCAATCCCTGGCACACACTGAAGTTCACCGGATTCAGAACACCTCAAACCCTTCAGGACTTCTCTTGCCTGGAACTCAAGGATCAGCCAGGCCACCAACAAACAAAGTCCCATCCTGTTCATGTCTTCAGTCAGCCACTGAGGAGCCAAATCCAAGATCTGTCTCTGTCTCCAAAATTCTCCTGCTTATAAACACTGGCCTTCTCCCAAGTCAACATGGTTCAGGGGAGTGTCTCAGCCAATAGCATTTTTCCACGTCATCAGGGGAACTCACACCTTCCAGACAAGGCTCACACATTCCAGACAGAGCTCACACCTTCCATACTTAGCCCTCAATATCCAACAAATTGATTACCATTACACCCCTCTGGCTTTGCAGTATGACAAGATGGATCTCCCTACTCCAGTGCCTGTATACTTTAATTTCCAGTTGTATGTAATGAATAATAATGTTATCTATGTCTATATACACACACATATATATTTTAACATTTGATTATAAAACTTTAGATTCTAGATTCTTTCCCTTCCTCCCTCATCACCCACCCCCACTGAAAAGACAAGCAATTCAATACAGGCTGCACATGTATAGTTACACAGAACGTCTCCATAATGGACATATTGTGAGAAACTGATTATATGTCCCTCCTTCCTATCGAACCCTCCTCTTGTTTGATTCTCTACTTTGTCCCTGTCTGTTTACAGAAGTGTGTACTTCTAACAACCCTTCCCCCTACCCTGCACTCCCCTCCATCGTCTCCCCTCTCATCACCATCCCCCCTACTCTCCTGTAGGGCAAGATACCCAAATTAGTGTATGTCATTCCTTCCCTAAGCCAAATTCAATGAGAGTAAGGTTAACCCATTCCCTTTATTCTTCCCCTCTACTGTAATAGTTATCCCTCGCCTCTTCTATATGAGATGATTAACCACGTTATGTCTCTGTCTCCTCTCATTCTATTCCTCTTCCACCTCTCATTTTCACCTGTTAAAATAGCATCCCTTCCTATTAAATTGATCCTGTGCCCTCTATGTACACATATACACACACATACTCACATATGTACTTATATGCATACATACCCTCCTATATAGACATCTGTTTATGTATACATATATACATTTATATTTCCTTCACCTATTCTCAATAACAAGAAAAGTTTCATAAGTTACAATGATCGTTTTTTCCATGTTGGCATGTAAATAGCTCAACTCTGATAAATTCCTTATGATTTCTTTTCCATTTTTATGTTCTCGTGCTTCTTGTATTTGAGTGTCAAACTTTCTTTTCAGTTTTGGTTTTTGAGGCAAGAATGTTTGAAAGTCCTCCACCTCACTGAATGACCATATTTTCCCTTGGAACATGATACTCAATTTTGCTGGGTAGGTGATTTTTGTTTTTAATCCTAGCTCCCTTGATCTCCGGAATATTATATTCCAGGCCCTTCAATCCCTTAATGTAGAAGCTGGCTAGATCCTGGGTTATCCTGATTGTGTTTCCACAGTATTCAAATTGTTTCTTCTTGGCAGCTTGTAATATCTTCTCCTTGATCTGGGAACTTTGGAACTTGGCTATAACATTCGTTTTCTTTTTTGGCATCTTTTTCAAGACGTGATTGGTGAATTCTTTCAAGTTTTATTTTGCCCTCTGGTTCTAAAATATCGGGGCAGTTTTCCTTGAGAATTTCTTGAACGATGATTTCTAGGTGCTTTTTCTGATCATGGCATTCAGGTAGTCCAATAATTTTTAAATTGTCTCTCTTAGATCTATTTTCCAGGTCAGTGGTATTTCAATGAGATATTTCACACTGCCTTCTATTTTTTCCCTTCACTTCTCTTCCTTGGTTTTCAAAATCCTTCTTAAATTCCTCTATGGGTTGTAACCAGTTTACATTTTTCTTGGAAGCTTTTGGTGTGGGATTTCTGACTGTGTTGTCTTCCTCCCATTCCATACTTTGATCCTTTTTGTCCCCCAAAAAGGAATCTAAAGTTCGACTGCTGAGCTTGGTTTGCTTCCTTTGCCTGCTCACGCTGCCAGTCAATTAACTTGGTTTTTGATCCACAGTTGATCTCTGCTTCCCAGTGGGTGGGAGAGCTTTGTCCCAAATTGCTGGGGTTTCCACAGTTGCTGGAGCTATTGGAGGCCACCATCTCTGCAGCCCCCACCATCTTTGGCTCACTAGTCATACACTTTCAGGACTACCACCCAAGACCATGATCCCGATCCAGGAAGGTTAATGCAAGATCACTTAGCCTCTGAATGATCGTTTGGTCCCCTCTGCAATCTGCAGGATGACAGCCATGTGGAGGTGGCTGCAGGGCCACCTCTTCTGCTATTTTCTTGTCCTGGGGGCAGACGGCCGGAGCACTCCTTTCCCCCAAATTTAGCTGAATTCCCCTGACCTTTCACTTTGTCCTTGTTTCTTATGGGATGATAATTCTGTAAACTGCCACATCTGCTGGTGATCCACTCTCCTGAATACTCTAGCTGCGACTTGTTCTGGTGGCCCTGGGGCTGAAGCTGCAACTGGTCTCAGCTCCCAGCATGCTGTGATGAGCCCTTCCTGTCCTGCCTGCTGGGCTGCCTTCAGCGACAGATGTGTGTTTCTGTAATTTTGTGGGTTCTGGAGCTCCAAAATGTGTTTAGAGTCATATTTTATAGGTATTTGAGGTGGTTATGGGGGGAGCTGTGGAGTTCTCCTGCTTCTATGCCGCGATCTTGACTCCCAAGGAGCTATTTTTTCGAGGAGAGCGGAACCCCCAATGAAATAGATAAGCTGTTAGCTAATCTGATGTAAAATAGCAACACTACCACATTACCAGTATTAAAAATAAAAAAGGTAAATCAACAACCAATGAAAAAATAAAGGCAATTATGGGAGCTATTTCACCCAACTATATACAATCTAAATAAAATGAATATTTATAAAAATATAAATTATCTAGATTAACAGACCCAGAAATGGAATACTTAAATAACCCTACCATTAAAAAGAAATTGAACAAGCCACAATTGAATTATCAAAGAAATAAAAACTCAGGACTAGATGATTTTACAAAAGAAAACTACCAAACATTTAAAGAACAATTAGTTCTACAGTAATATACCTGTAGAAAAAAAATAGGTAAAGGAGTCCTACCAAACTTCTTCTATTACACAAATATGTTCTTCACACACACACACACACACACACACACACACACACACACACACACACACACTTTTTTTTTCTTTTTACAGGGGAGAAGGTAGGGCAATTGGGGTTGTGACTTGCCCAAGGTCACATGGCTAGTTTTTTGTGTTGTGTCTGAGGTCACAAGGCTGGTGCTCTATTCACTGAGCCACCTAGCCCTGCACCCCCATCTTAAACCAGCAGAGTCAAAACAGAAGGAAAACTATAGACCAATTTCCCTGATGAATAGTGATGTAAAAAATTTAAATATTAGTAAGGAGATTGCAGCAATATATCATAAAGATCACATATAATGACTAGGCTGGACTTTAACGAAGCCCAAAATGATACGATTCAGTAGATGTTTTTCACAAAATACAACACTTATACACGTTAATGTAATAGCAAGTGAGAACAATCCCACTGGTACTCCAAATGAACTTAACTCTTAAAAAGCAGAAAAAGATCTACTCCACTTTCTAGGACAAGAACAGATAAGGACACTGAAAAAGATCCATAGACAATATAATTGATTATGAGGCATATATAGCTTTTCTTTGTCAGTTTTTAGCCTTATGTAATATGATATTCTGAAAATTACACTTTATTAGAGTATTTTAGTATTCAATATCACATTCTGTTTGTCATGGAATAAATGTGTGAAGAAGGTTTTCTATTAAGACATTAATAGTAGAAATTAGGGATTAATCAGAATTTATCAGAGAGCCTCTAGGTAAGAAAAGGAAGGAAATAAAAAGACACTCACATAAAGATATCAAAATATTTCAACCCAGTACCTATTTGAACACAACTACAAAACACTTTTCACACAAATAAAATCAGATCTAACTAATTGGAAAAACATAAACTGCTCATGGCTGGGTTGACCTAATATAATAAAAATGACAATTGAAGAAAAGGTCCAGAATATCAAGGAAATTAATGAAAAGAAATGCTAGGGAAGGTAGCCTAGCTGTACCAGATTTTAATCTGTATTATAAAGCAGCAGTCATCAAAACTACTTGGTACTGGTTGAGGAATACAGTAGTAGACCAATGGAACAGACTGGGTACAAAAGACTCGGTAGTCAACGATTATAGTAATATACTGTTTGATCAATCCAAAGACCCCAGTTTTTGGGATAAAAACTCATTATTTGACAAAACTGCTGGGAAAATTGAAATATAATATGGCAGAAACTGGGAACAGACATCATCTAATGCCACACACAAAAATCAAGTTTACATGGGTACACAATCTAGGTATAAAGGCTGATACTATATATAATCTGCAAAAGCAAGGAATAGTTTACCTGTCAAGATTTATGGGAGTAGGGAAGACTTTATGACTAAAGAAGAGTTAGAGAGTATTATAAAATGTAAAATGGATTATCTTGATTACATTAATTGAAAAGTTTCTGTACAAACAAAGCCAATGTAACCAAGATTAAGAGGGAAGTGGGAAATTGGGAAAGAAGCTTTACAACCAGTGTCTCTGATAAAGGCCTCATTTCTAAAATATACAGGAAATTAAGTCAAATCTATAAGGATACAAGTCATTCCCCAATTGATAAATGGTTGAAGGATATGAACAGGCAATTTTCAGAGGTAGAAATTAAAGATATCTATAAGCATATGAAAAAATGCTCTAAATCACTATTGATTAGAGAAATGTAAATCAAAACAACTTTGAGGTACCATATCTCACCAGACTGGCTAAGATGACAAAACGGTAAAATGACAAATGCTGGAGAGGATGTGGAAAAACTGAAACACTAATGTACTGTTGGTGGAATTGTGAATTGATTCAACCATTCTGGAGAGCAATCTGGAACTATACCCAAAGGGCTATAAATAAGTACATACCCTTTGACCCAGTAATACCACTTTTGGGGTTGTATCCCAAAGACATCATAGAAGTGGGAGGAAGACCCATATGTACAAAAATATTTATTGTAGCTCTTTTTGTGGTGGCAAAAAAACTGGAAATTAAGGGGATACCCATCAATTGGGGAATGGCTAAACAAGTTGTGGTTTATGAATGTAATGGAATACTACTGTGCTATAAGAAAGGAGGAAATGGACTTCATATTCACCTGGAGCAGGCTTATACAAACTGATGCTAAGTGAGAAGAGCAGAACCAGGAAACATTTGTACATAATCACAGACATATCGTATATGTGATGATCAACTTTGATAAACTGGAATCTTCTCAGCAATGCACAGTTATGAGAACTCTACAACGTTGTGCTCTTCAAGTCTCAGGATGGAAGGAGATATCTACATTCAGAGAAAGATCTAGAAAGAACAGAGTTTAAATGGAGATGGAAGCAATCTACATGCTATCGTTCTTTTCCATGTTTGGTTTTGTTTCTTCTTTCCCATTGTTCACTTCATTGATTAAAACCCTTCTACACAACCAGACTGATGTCCAATGTGAAAGTATTTGCAGATCCTATACTTGACTGCATGCCGCCATGGGGGGTGGAGGGGATGGGAGAGGGAAGGAAGAAAATTTGAAACTCAAGAGACTGTGGAACTGAATCTTGTAAACTAAAAGTAAATAAACAAATCAATTAAAATAAAAAAAAATAAAAAGAAAACAAAGATATCAAAACATTTCTCTATGATTGCTCAATTTTTCACTCCTGGGACTCTTCATTATCTCTACTTCTCTAAGGAAAAAAGCTTCTTTCTACTTCCCAATCTAATAATTTTGAGATAAAATAAATTACCTTCTCTGAACAACTTCAGAATTTGTGCTTTTTAAGGAAATACTTGGGAAGAATTACAGACTTTCAAAGTTTGAAGGAAGCTTGGTGGTAATTTAGCCCTTAATATTCATTTAATTTTAATTTAATTTAATTTAATATTCATTTATTATACTACTGAAAATTCAGAAAATATTCTAACAAACCTCTGTCCAGGTAAAGCTAGATCCTACTGTTGCAAACCCAAAGGGATAAGCACAAGGTATACTGAGTGAACAAAACAAGGAATAGCTTATGCTATATGAATACACACACACACACACACACACACACACACACACACACACACTACATAAATGTAGTAACTTAAACCATAGAATCTCATAGCTGGAGGATAACTTGTAATTTGTTCCAATTTACCACATGATACAGAAATCCCTTCAATGACATCTCCAGTAGGTAGGTGGTCAACCAGTGTCCAGTGAATACTTTTAGGGAGAGAGAACTCTCACCACTTCACGAGAGTTAATTCTAATTATTTTGGTAAAAGTCTAATTTTTTAGGTTGAGCTAAAAACAGATTTTCTGTAAATACTATCAAGTTGTCCTAATTCAATTGTTTTAAGCTACACAGAGTAATGCTTTTTTCACATGACAATGTTTGACATATTTGAAAATATCAATCATGTCCTCTATCCTCTCAAGTCCTCTCTTTTCCAGGCAAAAGATACCAATTTTCTTTCAGCTGTTCATAAAAACTTCCATCCTACTCACCATTCAACTAAACATTTATTAAACTTCTATTATGTGCTAAGCACTAGGAATACAAAGAAAAAAGTGGCACTGCCTGCCTTCAAGGAATTTATAATCTAGTGAGGGAAGATAATATGTATAAAATAAAAGTGAGATGATTTTTTCGGGGAGAGTAGCTAATAGCTGGGGGACAGGGGAAGAATAGGGAGTAGAAATTAGCAAGGGCTTCAAAGAGAAGCCAGTGGTGCCTTGAAGAGAATCAGGAACTCTAAGAGGCAGAAGTGGAAGTGGTGTACATTCCAGGCCAGGAGTTGGAGTGCAATGTGCTAGGAACTGTAAGGTGGTCAGTTTGGATGAATTATAGAGTGCACAAAGGGTAATAAAGCATGTCAAGGCTGGAAAAAAGGATAGGGACAAATTGTGAAGGGTTTAAAATGCCAGTTTATATTTAATCCTACAAGAAATTGTAAGCCATTTTAATTTACTGATGTGGTCAGGCCTAGGCTTTAGGAAAATCATTTTGGCAGTTACATGAAGGTTGGATTGCAGTAGAGGGAGTTAGAGGTAGAGAGACCAAATTAGGAAGCTATTGCAATAGTCCAGGTGAGAGGTGATGGAGGCTTCCTAATTGATCTCTCTTCCTACTTGAATTCATCTTCCTTTTCAGCTGCCAAAGTGATTTTCCTAAAGCCCAGGTCTGACAGCATTACTTCCCTCCTCAATGAGCACAACAGGGTTCCCTACTCATTCCAGAATCAAATGGAACCATCTGGCATGTAAAGGTCTTCACAACCCAGTCCATTCCTACCTTTCTAATTATGTTCCATTTTACTCTCCTCCACACTTTCTATAATTCATCAGTATTGGTCTACTAGCTGCTCCTAGCTCCTCTACCAAGGAGGATTTATAACCTCAGCTGTGTGACTCTGGACAAGTCACTCACCCCTTGAATAATACCTAAAGAGGCCTATTCATTGAATGGGTGATATCTCACTCAAAGAAAGAACCCCAAAAGACCTTAGCCTAAAAGGGCCAAGGTCTCTCATTGCACGCTAGGTCATCTCAGTCATCCTGATGAATATCTGGCCATTGGACCCAGATGACTCTGGAAGAGAAAGTGAGGGGTGGTGACCTTGCACAGCACTCCCTCACTCAAATCAAAGTCAACTGCAAGGCATATCATCATCTCCCTGATGTCATGGTCCTCTTCAAGAATGAAGGGCAAACACAATTCTTAAACTGTAAAATGGGGTTAACTAACAGCACCTTCTTCACAGGGTTGTGAAGATCAAAATCGGTAATATTTGTAAAGCATTTAGGACAGTGCCTTGGAACACAGCACGAGAGAAATCCTTATTTACTCCCTCCTCCTAAGTAACTAGTAAATTGTTGTTTAATTGAATTCAGGGAGGGGCCACGTGTAGGGGTGACTAAGAGAGGAGTCAAGGGTGACAATGAAGTTGTCAGAGTACTGTGTGACTGGAAGGATGGTGGTCCCTGAAATCAAACAGCAAAATTTGGAATATGGGTGGGATTCTTTTGAGAATGATAATGAATTGTGTTTTGGATGTGTAAAATTGGGATGTATGCACAAATGAACTCAGCAGAGAGATCCCAGGGTTGTTTGGGAGTCTTTGGCATAGAGATGATAAACTCATTAGAGTTGATAAGGTCAACAAGTAGGAGAGTGGAGAGAAAGAAGGATAGAAGGAGGCATAGGAGAGCCAAATTGTCATTTGGGAGGTCACTTAACTACCACATGGTTGTACTAGCAGAGATCAGGGAAGAGTTTCAAATCTATGTCTAATCTGACTCTAAATCCAGAGCTATTATCATTCAACCTACAATTCCTCACCTTCTCTCCAAGAATACTGAGATACTGTGCTCAATGATTGTCTGAAATGAAAAAAATATAAAGCTCCATTATTCACAAAAGTTCCTTGTGGTGTGACTCTGGGTCAAGAAATGCAAAAGGCCAAAGTCCAGCAGGTTCCTCAGAAGCCTGATGCCTCTATGTCGTGCATATTTTCTTTAAGAGAGTCGGAAATACTGTAGAACAGAAGAGCATAAAGAAAGAAATTTGACTATGATTTGAAAGAAAGGAAATGAATGGTTATAGAAAGAGCAGTGATTTCTGAGTTAGCTGTGTGCCAAGTCAGATTACTAACTGGTTACAACAAAAAGTCAAAGTAAATACCAAATCAAAAGGCAAGGATAAAGATGAGAAGAATATAGTGGGTAGAATTATTATAACAACTCCAACATAACCTCTTTAAACATTCAATCTATAAGCATTCAAAAGTGTTTGATATGTATACAAAGAATAAAACAATCTTTACTCTCAAGGACAGAGTTCTAAATTTAATATTCTGGAAGAAAAGTATATAAGGAATACAAAGTAGTTAAATAAAAGCTGTCTGGAAGGGAGAGCAAAATCAATGAAGAAAATCTGACAATTTGTTGATTATCAAAAATGGGCTACTGATTTTGCTAAACTGATTAAAATATATTCCACAATGATGAGATAAGAGTTCAGAAATCACTTTGGTCAACTCTAGGGCAATTGTGGTGGACAGCATACACTCATTTTGTTTGTGTTGCAAAGCCCTACTCCAATTCCTTATATGGGTGTGGGTGTGACCCTTGTTTCTCAAAGGCTACAGTATAAACTCTGGCAGGCTTTGTGTATGCTCCTAACAACAGATTAGGACTGTTTTCTGTTATTCAAGTAAAGAGAAGCTCATCACTAGTAGACTCAGTCTTGGTGATGAATCTGTATGAACGCTTTCTACATAGGTACTGGACATAGTGAACATTAGAAACACCACCAAAAAATGAAACTGATTATATTCTAACAGACAAGAAATGACTGGTCTCCAATGAGCAAATCTTTTCTGAATCACTTGTCTATTTACAATCAGACCATAGACTTCTTAGAACAAATGAAATATAAACCAAAAAACAGTGAAAATGAAAAACTGTAGCATATAAATAAATAGTTCCATTTATTTAAAGATACTAAATAATAAAATCTGGAAAATGGTTAATAAGACAAAAACACTGATACAAATTATTACCATTTTCTAAAGCAGAGAAAGACCTCTGGATTTGGAGGCAGAAGTTATGACTCTAAAACTTTCTGGGTTCAAATCCTGGCTCCATAACTTACTTGCTGTGGAACGCTAAGTTTTAGTTCTCCGAGGCCTCAATTTCCTTATCTATTAAACAAAGGTTTGTAGAGGCTGACCTGTAAGATTCTATCTTCCTCTGTATTTATGATCCCATGAAGTTTAAACAATGTAAATCAATTCCCCAAACAAGGAAAAGTCTAGAAACCATTTCAACCAGTACTTGGTCCCACCAAGGAAAATGGTGTGGGGTTAATAGAATATAAGATCTTCCCTATTCATTAATAGGCCTATGTGACCACATGTATTCCTTTTTCCGCTGGAACATATGTTGTGTTCCCAAGTCTAAAGGTATTTCAATGATGGATGTCTCGTTGGTCTGACCTTCCAGGTCAGTTCACACCTGTGACACAGCCTGAGTCACAGAGAGCCCACAAGGTGATTTTGGGAGATTTATATTGCCTTGAGGGAGGAATGTGCTTAACGAGAAGCTTGCTTGCAGTGGTTTTCAACCTGTGGGTTATGTTCCAATTTAAATACATCCTGCATATCAGATATTTACATTACAATTCATAACTGTAGCAAAATTAGTTATGAAGTAGCAACGAAAATAATTTTATGGTTGGGGGTCATCACAACATGAGGAACTGTATTAAAGGGTAGTGGCATTAGTAAGGCTGAGAACAACTGGCGTAAGGGGAGGCTTGCTTGCTGGAAGGTTTTCACACTTTTGAGCACTGAGTCAAGGGTGGGTTGTGATGTCTTCTGGCTCTGAGACTATTAGTTAAAAACTATATATACTGGGAGACAGGTATTTTATTTTGGGGCTCATTCATGGGAAGAATGTTTCCTTGTGTTTTGGTCAGATGAGACTCTGGGTAGCTGTTCTTAAGAAGCCCCCTGGCTGTGCCTGAACCCAGATGTTGGTGCTCCCTGGTCTGGTGATTAGATGTCTACTGCTCTGTTTAAACAGTTGGAGTCCTGTCTATTGGATTATTTCTTTGATACTCCTTTCTATCTGTACTTAATCCATCTGTTAATTAAAGTAAGAACATCAATCCCTTCAAAGCTGTCTTTCCTTTAGAAAAGCAGATCAAAGAACCTGTGCTAATAGCCCACCCTGTGTGCTAATGTGGTTGCTACTACAAATGGCAGCCAAGGTAACAACAGTTTATAATATAAATGTTTCTAAAATCACATAGATTAGATAGGAGGATAATTATTATGAGTAGTACCACCTCATAAAATAGTGAGAATAGAGAAAAAAATTTATAGGAAGCATGTTAATTAATTAAACCAGATACTCCTTAAAGCATTTAAAGATGAAGTTGTTGAGGCCAAGACTTCAAATAAATTCTTTTCTTTTTTTTTTTTGGAGTGGGGAAGGCAAAGCAGTTGGGGTTAGGTGACTTGCCCAAGGTCACACAGCTAGTGTGTCAAGGGTCTGAGGCCAAATTTTAACTCAGATCCTCCTGATTCCGGGGCTGATGTTCTATTCACTGCTCTACCCAGTTGCCCCCAACAAACTATTTTCTGCATCACTGATACCACACTTGGAATTTGACATTAAACTACCTAAAATGCTATGCGACAAAGTAAAAATGAAACTAAAGAAAGATAAAGATTAAATAAGCAAGAGAGATCTGTGTTTCAGGCAAAACAATTATGAGGGCACTGAGGGTTTGCTTCTCAAGATAAGTGAAGAAAGGAGAATAGAAAATGTTTAGGAAAAAACTCAATTATTTATTGAAAAAGGGTGACTAGGAAAAGAACAACTATATATTTCAGTCCCTATAAAATAAAAAAGTAATCTCCAAAAGGACTTTGGAAATATCTTAAGAAATAACACTGTTAGGCATATGCCCCAAGAAAGGAAAAGATAAGTAAACTGCTTTTAACCAATCTATCCAAAATTTATTAAGGGCCTATCATGTGCCAAGCACCACAACAGATGCTGGGGTGACAAATATAAAGAACAAAATAATTCCTTCTCTTAAGGACCTAACATTCTAATAGGGGAAGACAAGTACACATACAACTATATAGTTAATAAATATGGATGTGTGCAGAATACTTAAATGTAAGGTGGACTGGAAGAGAGGGCACTAACAGTCGGGAGGAAATGGAACAGATTTCATGCAGAAGATGGTGCTTAAATCACATCTTTTTTTTTCCATGATATGTTTTTAAAATTTGTTTTCTTGTTTACATCATTCATTTTCATGACATTTTTGAATTATAAATTTTCTCCCCATCTTTCCCCTGCCCCAACCCTAAAACAGCAATCCCACTGTAAAGCCCCCTCCCTTGCTCTGCTCTCTTACTTTCTGGTAGGGCAGGGAGGGTCTCCCTACCCCA
>JAQQSW010013956.1:0-12203 GCA_028646575.1 Pseudocheirus occidentalis
GGCCTCTGTATATGAAAGAGAATCTGGAGCAGGATGAGGGTAATTTAAAGCCTCTTTACCGCCTTTTCTCACCGTTCTTTCAGGGCCATACCTGGCACTAGTATAATGGTTGAGAATAAATCTGAATCAGGAAAAGTTGAGAGAAGGAAAGCAAGAGAACACTCAGCAGAGAGCTTATTGTATTGTTTTAGCCAGATGTTGAAAGTTTTTCCATCCCCTTCTTTGCATTTTCACTGCCCTCTCTCTACAAGTCAAGTCAACGAACATCAGTTAATCTCATACTATGTGCCAGACAAGGTGAAGAGCAGCAGACATGCAGAGAAAAGCAAAAAACAGTCCTTGTTCTCAAGGAGCTCATGGTCTATTGGGAGAGACAACAAACTATATACACACAGTTTCTATTTGGGATAAATTAGAGATAATTTTAGTGAGGTTGAAGGACTAGAAAAGGCTTCCTGCAGAGGATAGAACCTTAGCTGAGACTTGAAAGAAGCCAGAGGTCAAGAGGCACAAAGATGTGGAGGGAGATCGTTCCAGGCCAGTGAGAATGTGCAGATGGGGAGATGAATTGTTCTATGTGAGTAACAGCAAGGAATAGCATGGTGGGGATCACAGAGCACAGGGAAGCGGGGAGTAAAGGGTAAGAAGATTAGAAAAGTAGGAAGGGGCCAGATAATGAAGGGCCTTAAAAACCAAACAGATTTCCTTATTTGATCCTAGAGGTAAGAGGGAGCCACTGGAGTTTATTGAAATAAGAGTTTATTCAACTAAAAAGGTATTTGAAAGATAAGATTAACTAAAGCTTTTCCAAGAAATATTTTTAAAAGATCAATCAACAAGCATTTATTATGTGCTAGATATTGGGCTACTCTCATGCTACAAAGATAAAGATGAAATTGTCTCTTTGCCTTCAAGGAAAATTCTCTTGGTGGGTGGGTTGCAGGGGTGACATTCGTGAATGTAGAGAATAGACAGGAACAAAGAGAACAAGCAAGTAACTTATCCTGGTGATGCTGTGAGCTAGCTACATGGGAAAAGAAATTCCTTTATATTCCAGTAGCTCAAAACACTTATGGTGATTTGAAAGGGCAAATGATTTTCGACCAAAAGGGATTAGAAGCCCGGGTGTAATCACAGATCTTTTTTATGCCAGACTGTGTGTAGAATATTTTTTAAAAATATATTTGGTTTTATATCATCAGTCAGCTTTAAAAAAAAAAAGCGTCTGACGAACATCCAACTTTATTTGTCATTCTCTAGGAAAGAACCATGTCAATGATGTCATTTCCCGATGTCTGGGAAATAACACTTTAAGGACAAATGCACATTCAGGCATCATTGACATAGAACATTCATTTTTTGTTGTAACAATTGCAGTATTTTTAAAAAATCAGGCAAAAAGCTTAGTTTTAATTATACGTAACTGGATAAAACCCTCTATGTCCATTTGTATCTGTGTAGCTAAAGAAAAAGCAAACTCCACAAAGTATTAATTATTATTTTATACCTGTGGAAAGACACCTAAATTTAAAACTTAGCCCCAAAATATGAAATCAGAGGGAGAATTAGAGACCTGGCTAGGAGCAATAGTTAAAAACTTTTCACTTTCCATACTCCCTCAGACTCCTTAACATAATCCCCTTAAATCTCATTTCCTACTTTTTTCATTCTGTCTCAGCCAGCCAGCACAGGAACCCTGGATCTTAGTTATACCCACAGATATTCCAATTCCTTAGTCAATAACTTTTAACATTCCTCTGACTATAGCCTCTTCTCTTTACCTCTCTGTATATGCCTCTCCTCTCTTAAAGCTGTCCTTCCATTTTACTGAACCCATTATTACCTAGATCCCTCAGAACTTTCTCAGGCTATGATCTTTGCTCTTATTTCACTTCCCTCTCTTTCTAATCTCAACCTTAGAGTTAATTCAGTTCTATACTTAAAAAAAAATTGAATCCTTTGCTTGTAGATCTGGATAATTTTCATTCTTTTTCAGTAGCTGAATAGAACTGGAAGAAGTAAAAAACCAAACAAACCAACTAGGATGATGATTAGGAACACTTTAAATTCATATCATTCAGCTTCAGTTTAGGCCCCTACAGAAGTGATTCCAAATTGTTTCCTCTCAGGCCTCCCATATTTCCTCTTCTTCTGCCCTTACTCTTACTGGAGGACTTCCTTTCTTATTTTATTGAGAATATCGAGGCCATTTGCCATGAGCTCCCTCCTCATTTCAAAACTTGATATCAAGTTGTTCTCCCTATCTCCCTATTCTCCAGTCCATCTTCTACACATATGTTCAGGTGACTTTCTGTAAGTGCACATGGGGACATGTCACTCCCAGGTGACCCTGGGATAAACTTTGGAACTCCTTTCTTTAGCTTCTGAAACTCTTTGCAATCTGGCCTCAACCTATGTTTCCAACCCAATGTAGACTACTCTTCCTCCTACACTCCATAATCCACCTAACTGGCTTCCTCTCTATTTTTCACACATTTCACTCCATCCACCATCTCCATGTCTTTGCTCACACTGGAGGTACCCCATTCCTGGAATGGTTTCCCTTCTCATCTCTTCCTCAGAGCAGCCTTTTCTTCCTTCCAGACGAAGCTTAAACATCACTGTCTACACTCCTGGTTCACCCTCCCTTATGGCTAGTCATCTGCCTCTGCAACTGCCTGCTATTTTTCTCTTTATAATTATTCTGTATCTGCCTATTGTCTTCCCAGTGAGTATCGAGTTTTGTTCTGGGTATTTGTATCACCAGCAATTGCCTATGTATTAGGCACTTAAATTTGTGATTCATTGAATCAAATTTCAAGATTTCTTTTGGCTTCCTCATGGAGGCCTGTCCTGATTCTTCTCTTCCCCTTCCTCTTAGGCACCCCCCCCCCCATTAGAGCTTTCTCCATCTTGCATTTGCTTCTTGTTGTTTTGTATATGGGTTATATTTAATTACATATATGGATGATAATAATGACTGTGATGATGATGCTAGCTGACCGCTCTGTAGTACTACTATGTGCCAGGCAGGCACTGTGGTAAACTTTTTACAAATGTTATCGTATTTGGTCCTCAAAAACAGCCCTGGGAGGTAGGTGCTATTTTATAGATGAGAAAACTGAGGCAAATAGATGTTAGGTGACTTGCCCAGGGTCACGCAGCTAGTAAGTATCTGAGGTCACATTTGAACTCAGATCTTTTTGACTTCAGGCCCTGGCACTCTTTAACTAGTGTGCCACCTAGCTACTTTGTAGGTACATGTATTTGTATGTACATGTAAATGTAACCTTCTTGAGGGCAAGAACTGTTTCATTTTTGTCTTTGTATTCATCATTTACTTTAGGATAGTGGTACCTAAAGATCAGTATTGTTATGGTCTTTCCATATCTATTCATCTATCCAGTAGACATACTGATTATTTATTATTAGATAATAATTAGATTATTATCCAATAAAGGTAACTATTGTACAATTCCCCTGTGATACTAAGTCAGATTGTATGCCCAATAAATATTTTTGGATGATACCAAACCCCCTAGCCAGGGGAAAAAAATAAAACATATGATAGTGGGTTTAGAAGGGGAAGATTTTAAATTTTTTAGGTTTTTATAATTTCTAGGCATGAATCAATCGATAAACATGTGTTAAATGCTGTAACCTATGTCTGTTACTGGATATAAAATGGCAAAAATGACCCAGCTTCTGACCCACAATGAACATACTCTGTAGGAAGAGACAACATATATCTATATAACTGTATGTATGTACAAAATAGATATAGAAAAAAGACTGTATCAGAAGTGGGGGTACTTTCGGGGGGAGGAGAAGGCTGTCTTTCTATCCAGAGGATATTGAATGTGCCTTCTGCAGCGCTGTTTTCAGTGGACTAAACTGTCTTTTTATGCCTTTTAAAGTGCAAAATGAAGCAATATATTTGGCATTGTATTAGGATTTGCCGATCTTTCTGGAATGTCCTTTGTTTCCCCCTCAGACTATCATACTCCTCCATTGCTACTCAGCTTAAGTCCTACCTAAGCTAGAAGCATTATGTATTTATATATAGAAAGAGGTGGTAAACCTTAGAGATCTTTTAGTCTGCCCCCACTGACCCCTCATTTTACAGATGGATTTTACAGAGAATCCAGGCCTCAAAGAGGTGAAGTGACTTAGCCACAGTCATAAGAGTAGTAAGGAAAGGGCAGGAATTAGAACTCAGATCCTGAGACTTAAAGTTCAGTGCTTTGAACTCTGGGCAGTATCTCTTTTTTCTGAATTCTGGATGGCACTTGTCCATGGATCACTGAGGCACCTCTTGTCTTAATACTTAATACACACTCTCTTATTTTGTTCATATATTGTGACTTCCCAATTATGTGATAAGCACACTGAAAGCAGGGCCTGTTGTCTTATAATTTTGTTCAAACTTGCAACATAATAGCTTCTCAACGAATATTGATTTGGCTTCTTCTGGCTTGAAATTCAATATTTATTGGGAACTTGAGCATTGTGATGGACAGCAACCACATATACACCCACGTATATCATGTTAATTATCTTGTATGTACATATAAAGTATCACATCAGAAAAGATATGGAGTAAGAACAAAGAAGTATAGGACAAAAAACTGTGATGTAAATTATCAAGAGTGAATTAACTGTCCTTTGAAGTAAGGTCTTTGCTGGGTCTCAAAAGACCCCAGAAGGGATGTTGGCAGCTTGTGGAGGCTGGTGTGTTTCCAGGTGATCTAAGGTTCAATTAGCATTGTCTTGACTTCCTGTGCTCACATTTGAAGGTTCTTCTTGCCTCCCAGCAGTATTCCCTTTGTTGTTGTAGCACAATCATTTTTAGTTGTGTCTGACTTTTCATGACCCCATTTGGAGCTTTCTTGGCAAAGATAGTAGAATGGTTTGCCATTTTCTTCTATAGCTCATTTGACATATAAGGAAACTGAGGCAAACAGGGTTAAGTGACTTGCCAAAGGGTCACAGAGTGTCTGAGGCCAGATTTCAACTCATGAAGATGAGTCTCCCTCACTCCAGCCGCAGCACCCTATTCACTGTACCACCTAGCTGCCCATAGATCCTTTTGGGGAGCAGTCATTCAGGGTTTGCAAGCATTGGATGACTTGCTAAAATTGTCATTGGCCTTTTGGAGTACTGTTGATAGAGACTGGGAATGTAGAGTTTAATTTGTTTTGTTTTTGCTTTGTTTTCTACAGAATTATGGCCTTGAAACAGATAATATGAAGAACTTGGTTCTGAAACTACGGGCCTCTTCCAATAACTTACAGAATTATATCAGTAGCCGAAGGAAAAGTGCATCTTATGATGGAAATTCCTCCCGTAAACCTCCTAATGAATTCTTGACCTCAGTGGTGGAGCTCATTGGTGCTGCTAAAGCTTTGCTAGCTTGGCTGGATAGGTAACTTTACTAATCTGCCTTTTATCTTCCTGTCATGTCAGGATATGGGATGCCTAGTTGACTTCCTTTTGTTATAGGAACATGAATGATTTCTCACATGGACACTCCCCAGGGAGTTATGGGTCAGTGACAGACTTCAGAGTATCCTTAGAAAGGCTTTTAAGAAGTGTCCTTGCAGGAAGAGATATATCTCAGCTCTTTTTCAAGACTGAGATTATTTTAAAGATTGTGTTGAAAATTTGGTTGGCATGACGACTGTTGACTTATGGCAGTATGCTAACTCCCTGGTCTGTTTTTGCTTTCTTTTTATTCAGCAATGAATTACCTCCAGTGCTAGTGCTAGTTTGGATACAGTTTTACTGTGTTAATGACAGGAAAGAGTTAAATAGAACAAAAGGATTTAGCTATGTAACCTGTGAACTCATAAATGTGTGTCGTGCCTACTAGCTGACAGGGTTGGGAGCTTAGTACTTTTCTGGTCTTCAAGGAAAGGTTTTTTTCTTTTTCTTTTTCCAGGACTCCATTTACAGGGATCACTGACTTCTCAGTGACAAAGACTAAAATCATTCAGCTCTGCTTGGATCTGACCACCTCAGTTCAGAAGGTCAGTTAATTCTTTTCTCTGACATTCTTTCTCCATTTGCCTTCCCTTCCTCACCCTTTCTCTCCTCCTTCTCCTATTGTACAGATATTTTCTTTTTATTTTTTTAAACAGGAGAGAAACATCCTTAATAGGATTTGAGATACATAGCCAAAATGTAAAAAAAAAAAAAATCAGTGGCCTCCTAATCAAATATTTTGCCTGACTTTCTTTCTTTCTTTCTTAAAACAATGTGATAGAAAAGAAGAGCTTTCACTCAAGACAGAAAATTTAACATTTTTCTGTAGAAATAGGCTAAGTACAATTTGATATTCTTTTTGCTTACTTTGATGTGTGGCATGTCCTGATTTTTGCCCCTTTATGTCCTGTCCAATACTTAAATTTTCTTCTGTTCAAAGGTTTTTTTTGACTTCAGAAAGGCTATAAAAATATTAAAATTAATCTGTCCAGTACCCTTACTATCTTTAAGCTCTTTGGGCCTCAGTTTCCTCCTATAATAAATAAGAGGGTTGTACTAGGTCATAGGATCACATACAGGGTGTATATAATAATCTCTGTATTTAGGGTTGGAAAGGACCTTGGAGGCCATGTACTCATTTTATAGAGAGGAGAACTGAAGCCATCAGACATGGTTTTTGAGTAGGGAAGTAGACTGATGAGAGCTAGTTCCAGCTACTAGGGAAGCTGAGGCGGCAGATTTCTTGAGATCTTGCCCAGTTGGGCATCAACGATGTATGTCAAGTCCCTTGGGAGCCAGTGGAGTGGGGAAATACAACCAAGTTGTCTGAGGAGGAGTGAATTGGCTCTGGTTGAAGATAATGCTGATCAGTAGTGGGAATGATCCTGGCGTTAGTCTCTGCACTTCCAGTCTTGGGGAGACCCAGTCTTTAAAACAGAAACAATTAAAAGAGGCCTAGGATGAAGTGATTGGCACAAGATCATGCCAGGTGGTAAGTAGCAGAGTCAGTACTTTAATGATCTCTTAGGGATCAGTCCTGGTATTCTGCAATTCTCTCCTTTCTCCAATTAGTCCATGGTCATCTTTGAAACAGAATTTGGCAATAGGTCCTATGCTCAAACAGGAAAAGAATATGAATATAAATGTACCCTTTCTTGACCCACTGTGAGCCCAAGTAGGTGAGAACCTGAATAGCTGTTGATTTCTTTGAGTGGTTTTCTAGACCCTAAAAAGTTGAGTTTTGAATGTGCCAATCCTGGGTCTTGTGATATTGAACTGCTAACTGTCTGGCAGTTTCCTTAACGCTTATATACTTGGGAGAGTGCTTTTGAGGCAGTGTTTTTCAAAGGTGCTCAAAGGACCAAATTTCCTCAGATTGGCAACTGGGTCTTGATAAAGGATGCCTGATGCTGTGTATTAAAAATACAGCCAGAAGGCCCTGGTGTCCTTTCTCCAGCTTCCTTCCTCCACTCTTACCCTCCCTCTCCCTCCCCCAAAGAATAACATATCCTGGTTTTCCCCTTTCCATAGCCCCATTTTGCTGCAGCTGCTGCTTCTAGTCACAGTTGATTTGTAAAGCACTCTGTTTAAAAATTAACTTGAGTTCGGTTAAAGGATCTTTTTTTAAACTTACTATGTGATTTCATTGGTATCGGGAATTCCTGGTGAGGTGCTCCCTCTACCAATGCAGATGGGCATTTTCTTTGCAAAGTATGGTCTTCGAGAATTGCCTGGTGACATAGAGGAGTTACATGACTATCCTGGCATGTGATAGAGGCAAGATTAAAACCCAAGTGTTTCTCGAGACCACCTACCTATGTATTATGCCAAGTTGCCTCACTTCAGTAATTAATGCTGTAAGTAGAACAAGCAAGTCTACTCATAGGACAAACCTATTTTTGTTGTGGAGGACTTTTTTTTTTTTGCACGGTTGGCCTTATTTATATGACTTTTTTGGTTGTGGTAGCACTATGTGCTTTTGGCATAGTTTGGAATATAAGTAATGGCAGTAATTATACTGTTACACTTAAGAGGAATTTAATTGAGTATTACACTTGGCTAGATATCTACTTCAAGGCAGGTGGGATGTTTCTCGCACACCTAGACTATATTTAGGTGAATTGACACAGCTATTGGTATGGCTTGGGCAGTTGGTTCTCACTGCATGATTCCAAGCCTGCTTTAAAGATACTCTTCTCTTTTTTTAAAAATTTATTTAATTTTTAATTTATGGAATAAAATAAGCATTTCCATAATACAGTAGAATAAAAAAGATGATTGCAAAGAATAGTGATAAAAGAAGCTGCAAATCTATTATGTAAAACTTTATGTGTGTGTGTGTGTGTATGTAATTTTTTTTTTACTTTTTTTGGAGGGGGGAAGGCAGGGAAATTGGGGTTAAGTGACTTGCCTAAGGTCACATGGCTAGTAAGTGTTAAGCATCTGAGGCTGGATTTGAACTTAGGTCCTCCTGACTCTAGGGCTGATGCTGTATTCACTGTGCCACCTAGCTGCCCCAATATTTTAAAATAGATAAAAAAGTTATTTTACTACTTTTTTTCTTTTCTCCTCTTCCACTTCTCCCTCCCCACCCCCCCAATGGCTGAACAAGTTGTGGAATATGATTATGATGTGATACTAGTGTGCTATAAGAATTAATTAGCTCAAAATGAGCAAATCTAGATTAGTTATGACTTTTTTTTTTGAGATCTGGGCCTGTATTTGCAATTGCCTATTAGGTATTGCCATTTAGAAGTCCCTTTTGGTGTCTCAAGCTCAGCTGGTCCAAAACCAAAGCGATGGTCTCCCTCAGACCTGCTCTGATTTTCACATTTCTGCTAACGGCAGCATCCTTCTGATAAGTCACCCAGGATCAAAACCTTCATCGTTTCATGTGTCTTCTTTTCTTTCCTCCTCACAGCGAGTAGGTCTCCACATCCACAGATTCTACTTTTAAACCCTCAGGTCCATTCCGCTCTTTCTGTTCCTGCCGCCGTCGCTCTGGTGTGTGACTTCTTCACCTGGACATGCAGTATTAGTTTTGCAAATGTTCTCTCTGTTTTGAGTTTCCCTACCTTCTGATCCATGTTACCAGATTCATGTTAGCATGTTACCGGATCCATGGCCAGATTAATCTTTCTAGTGAATAGTTCTTATCCTGCTGCTTCTTTACTTAAAAATTTGCCGAATACAAGGTGCAGACCCCTTAGTTCTGTGTTCCAATTTGGCCCCAGTCAGGTTTTCCAGTTTTTTCTTAAACTACATAACTCTCCCTGCTATTCCCTGTTTACATCCTATGTTTTCATAGTTCTCTGCTGACCACCCATTATCTTAGAATACTCTTCCTCCTTGATCTCCAAGTGTTGAAATTCTATTCATTCATCAAGGCTCTACTTAAATACTCCTCTGTTCATGAATGATACCAGAGAAATGGATTTTTTGCAGCATATTAAAAATTCTTGTTGAATTGAATTACCTAAGTGTAGCCTTCAGAAAAAATCATTCTTATCTGAACTTAAAAACTCTTGGAATATTTCTTTTCTCCTTACTCACTTTTTCTTTTTCCCTCCTTTCCTTTTTCTGCTTAATGAGAATGGTTTGTATTTTCTTGTTTGGGTATTAGCAAATATGATTCACCTGTCATTTTTTTTTCCCATGAAGGGGTGTGCCAGAATGATTAGATTACCATGTTAAATGTGAAGTTGGACTAGACTAGATTGAGGTGGAAGGTTCCCTACCCCTGGACTAGATGATCCCTGAGGTAACTTTAAGATTCCATGACTCCATAGATTTGGAAGAATTCAAAACAGAAGGATGTGGGATATGTGTAGTGGTCTTCTTTTGTACAGTATTCAGCAAGGTGCAGAGTGCACAAAGGAGAATAGCAATAGGAGAGAAAAGAAGAGAAATAAAGTTTTGATAGAATACGTTTTGGGAAAGAATTAAGGAGGGAGAAGAATAGAAAATCAGAAGAACTATAGAGAGGGGGAAATGAGGGGAAAGGGAGCAAAAATGTAGCATAACCAGACAACTTGGGCTCCAGATTCGGCTCTGTTACTTACTAGCCCTAAGCTAGACATATCCTCTCTCAGGGACTTGGTTTCTTCATTTGTAAAATGTGCAGATTATATTAGGTGACCTCTGAGGTTATTTCTATCTCTCAGTGCTATGATCCCATGATGATGAGAGGTCCTGGGGAGACACTAAAAGGAAGATGAGGGGATAGGGAAAAAGAGATAATATGTCACACCTGTATTGTACCTTCCCAACCTAGCTTTACAGGTTAGACTAAACTGCCTTTGCCAAACCTACAAGACTGAAATGATGCAATGAGGTTTTAGCGTGCATTTTTCCTGTTTGTAGTGTCAGCCTCACCATTTGCCTTACTATGACAGTGACTTTTTCCCAGGTGTTTTTTGGGGGGGAGGAGGGGAACAATCCCTCTGGTTTCCTGCCAGAAACTCTGAAGCCACACCTGCAACTACTTCCTCTAGTCCTTACAAGAGCAGATCGTGGGAACCCATGCTCACTAGTGGCATAAGGGTGGGGGAGTGTGTCCCTTTTCTAAAGCTAGCTGGGGCAGTTTCGGTGGCAGAAAGGTTGTTTGTAGTCACTTGGTTTTGTTTATACATGAGTAAACCCTTGTAGGTAGCAGTCTATGGGTTTGCCATGAAACTGGGAATTGCTAGCTCTGAGGTCAAATATCTGTTCTCTTGTTGACTTGAGTTTTTATTATGAGCCTTCCGAATTAATCTGTATGTCAGAGAATGATCTGGATCACAAGGATGATGTGTCTGTAAATTAATGCTTGTAAAGCATTGGGAGATTTCATAATGAAAGGCTAGAAATACAAACCATTACTTTTATGATAGCATATGGTCCTGGTAAGCATGCAGATTTTAAAAACTGATTGCTAATAATTCCTACCATGACAGAGTATGTCATTAAGTGATGAGCCATCTTGACAGATTGGCTCTTTGGGTAACATTTAGCAAATGAGGAAGGCATTACAGTTCACCCCAACTCTCAATTATTTTCATTCCAAAAGGATCTGTAGGTTCTACTTAGACAGTTTCTTGAATCTGTCTCTGCCCCATTCACTCCCCTCCCTTGCCACTTCCACTGCTAACACCTCCTTTGAGACCCTTCCCACCTCTTGTCTAGACTATTTATAGTTGGCATTTGCTCCCTCTGTTTTCTCCCCATCCTTCATACTGCTGTCAAAGTCATCTTTCTAATGCACCGGCTTGATCATGTTACTCCCCTGCTTAAAAGCCTCCAGTACCTCCCCATTGCCTACAGAGTAAAAAATAAACTACTTAACCTGATGTTCAACTCCCTTCATCTGGCTCAGATCTACCTTTCTAGCCTTTTAAACATTTCTTCATGCATTCCCCTTTGTACCCCTAGCCAAATGGGACCTATGATCTATTTCCCCATCTCTTCCCTCCCTCCTGTACCTAGGTTCATACTATCTCACATATATCTTTTGACATTCCTCCTCTTCCTCAAGATCCTCTTTAGATGCTATCCCCTAAATTTGTGCAAGATTTGCCTGTCATCTCTTCTCCCAGCTTTATCCTTTCCTCCTGGAATTCCTCAGGGCCATTGCGACCTACTTGCATTGTGTTTAATCATTATCCAAGCTTTTGGGATAGGGACTGGACCTGTAATTTTATTGGTATAGGAAACTTCCAACTAAGGAAAGTTCCTCCACCCATGAGGGTCAGCCTCTTCTCTGAAGCTCCTGGTGCCTTTGACCCCTGAGAGGTAAAGTGATCTGTCCAGGATTACACAGCCGTTGTCTGTCAGATGGGGGATGTGACCTTCGAATCGATCCTGGCCTCCAGGGTCGTTGGTTCTCTATCCATTATGTGAAGCTGCCTCCCTAATCTGTTCCAGTTATTTCTGTGTGTCCCTCTTAGTAGATGATAAGCTCCTTGAGATCAGGAACTCTGCAAATCTTCATTTTTCATATTCCTAGCACCTAACACATGAGCTAAATTAGACTTACTCAATATAGCCCTGGAACTTTGTTTTTTTTTTAATTAAATTTTATTATTATTATTTTTTAAATTAACTTGTTTGTTCACTTTTAGGTTACAAGATTCTGTTCCATAGTCACTTCAGTTATAGATTTTTCTCCCCTTCCTCCCCATCCCCCCCCCGACCCCCCCCCCCCATGGTGGCATACAATCATGTATAGGATCTGCAAACTC
>JAQQSW010013957.1:0-12203 GCA_028646575.1 Pseudocheirus occidentalis
TTTTTTTTTCAGCTTTGTGGAACTCTGCTTCCAGGGGGAAAGCTCTGTTCCAAATTTCTGGGGTTTTCCCAGCTGCCAGAGCTATTAGGGGGGTGTTGCAGCCCCACCTAGCTTTGGCTTGCTGAAAGTGTTCCCCAGGACCACCACCCAAGACCACAATCCAGATCTAGGCTGCTCAACACAAAAGCACTTGGCCCTGATTAATTGACTCAGCCCCACTGCGGGGTCAGCAGGCTAGGGGCTCTGAAGCAGCCCAGTGGGGGCAGCCGCCAGTTAAAGCAGTTCCTACCCTTCCCCCACTGCTTCCTTGCCCTGGGGGCAGATTGGCCAAACTGCTTTTCCTTCCCCAAATTAAGTTTCAAAGTTTCACTTTCACTGACCTTCTGTAATTCTGGCTTGCTAGATGTGAAGATCCCTCCAGGTACTGTAGATCTGCTCCCCGGGGCAGTCTCACACTGCAGCTTGGGAGGCTTGGCTCCTCCTGACCGCCCTGAGGCCTAGCCATGGTTTCGGTTTTAGGGCTGGGCTGGTCTCGGCTCCCGGCCTGCCTGTGAGAAGAGCCCCTGTTGCCAAGCTAACTTTCTCTAATCCTTGTTTTTCATGCCTTACTATATGTGGAGTTTGCTGGAGGTGAGGTAGATCTTCCCTCTTGTAGACTGGCTGAGGCTTGACTCGGCCCCTCCCGACAGCCCTGGGGCCTAGCCAGATTTTCGTTTCAGGCTGGGCTGGCCTCTGCTCCCAGCCTGCCGTGGTGAGCCCCTCTTGCCGAGCTGCCTTCAGCGAGAGATGTGTTTTCTGTATTTTTGTGAGTTTGAGGGTCCTGATCATTGCTGCTTCTATGCCGCCATCTTGGCTCTGCCCCCCATTGGGGGTTTTCTTGGCAGAGAAACTGTAGTTCACCATTTCCTTCTCCAAATCATTTCTGAGCTGAGGAAACTGAGGCACACAGGGTTAAGGGACCTTCCCAGGGCCACACACCTAGGAAGTCTCTGAGGCCAGATTAAGTAAGAGACCAGATGAGACTTCCTGACTCTAAGTCCAGTGCTCTACCCATTATACCATCTAGCTGCCCTAACCCCATTTAGTTCTTGTTCAGCCATTTTTCAGTCACATCTGACTCTTTGTGACTCCATTTGGGGTTTTCTTGCCAAAAATACTGGAGGGCCATGCCATTTCTTTCTCCAGCTCATTTTACAGTTGAGAAACTAAGGAAAACAGGGTTAAATGACTTGCCCAGGGTTTCATAGGAAATGGATGATTTAAGAGGCTAATTGACTTGTCTATGATCACATAGCTAGCAAGTATCTGAATTAGGATTAAAATTCAATTTGGAACTATGCCCAAAAGATTATAAAATTGTTCATACTCTTTGAACCCATAATACCACTTCTGGATCTGTATCCCAATGAGATCGTTTAAATGGGAAAACGGACCCACATGTAAAAAATATTTATTGCAGCTCTTTTTGTGGTGGCAAAGAATTGGAAATTGAGGGGATATCCATCAATTAGGGAATGGCTGAATGTCATGGGCTGCTCAGTGGCCAGAACTTAATCATGATTGGAGATGTGAATAAGAAATGACCACACTATGTTGGTAGTTCAAGGAAGAACCAGGAACTCCATTTAATGATTCCTTGAACACAGTTTATATAGAACAAATGATACAAAAGAAAAAAAGGACTCAAATTTTACTATCATTGTTTTTAGCCTGTTATATCCTGGAAGTAACACAGAATGGATAATTTGATAGGGAATATGTTCTTTAGGTGCCTGAAGTCTGGGGGTAAAGCTTTTTATGTCAATATCTCAAATAAAAGGTCCTTTTAAGTGTAGCCCAAGGGAGCCCAAGGAGCTGGCTTAACAAAGCCATATCACGAAAAGCTATCCTAATTAAGACACACTGTCAAGATTTTTATCTGAGTCCCAGATTAAGCCTTGCTATCAAGGCACCAAAAAGTCTTTGGGAAAGTTAGTTAACTCATTCACATGACAAAGGATGCTCTCAAGAGCAGGCCTCAAGGCCAGGGAGTCAAAGTCATGTTCATCAAGGACACATAGAAACTGACCCCCCAAGAATCAAGTATATTGGCTTACTACAGCTGAACAAGTTGTGGTGGGTGAATGTATTGGAATACTATTGTGCTATCAGAAATTAGCATGCAGACTTCAGAAAAACCTGGAAAGACTTATATAAACTGATGCTGAGAGAAATGAGCAGAACCAGGAGAAAATTGTATACAGTAACAGCCACAGTGTGTGATGACTGTCTTTGATAGACTTACCTCATCTCAGCAATGCAAGGATCTAAGACAATTCCAAAAGATTCATGATGGAAGATGCTATTCACATCCAGAAAAAGAACTTTGGAGTCTGAATGCATATGGAAACATACTATTTGCTCTTTTTCTTTCATCGTTTTGTTTCTTCTTTCTTATGGTTCCTCCATTAGTTCTCATTCTTTTTTACATCATGACTATTGTGAAAATATATTTAATAAGAATGTATAAGTACAACCTATATAGGATTTCACACCATCTTGGGGAGGATGGAGAAAGGGAAGAGGGAGAAAATTTAAAACTCAGAATCTTATGGAAATGAATGTTAAAAACTAAAAAATAAAAATTTAAAAGTACTTCCCTTATCTTATTTTTCCCCCTGCAAAAAACAAGTTAAATCATGTAATACCTTTTGATGGCTAGGAATAGTAATTCTCATAGCACTGAACTGGTAGTGGCTTAGGGTCCTTCACAGAAAGAGGTAAGGATTCACAGTCTTCAGTGTACTAATAATTCACTGTGTCCAGAAATACAACAGCAGCTGGAATAGGGAAAAGCATCAGAAGTTAAGAGCTGCTAAAGTCAACCTTTGTTACAAGGCTGAAAGCTCTGGTTTATAGTTTCAGGGGCAGGAATGAATAGTTTACAAACTGCATCACTGAAAATAGTACAAGGTGTTCAATGATTCATTGCAGTATTTGATTTTTTCAGTGTACCAAAAGCAACTTGTTATTAAACAGTTCCATAGCAGAGAACTTCAAGGATGCTGTTGAATCAAGCCCATGGTATGGTATCCATACATAATGGCATAGTTCCTTCAGCTAGTTTCAGAGTAAACTGGGAAAACAGGATAAACTGGGAGAACTGTTGTAGAGAGAAGTGAGCAGAAATAGGAGAATAACTATAAAACAAAAGCATTAAAGAGAAAACAGACTTTGAAAGCCTTTATAATTGTGGTCAGTGCAATGATAAAACATGATTCTAAATAAATGAAATTAAACACTTCCTACAAAAGAGGTGATAAATTAAAACACATTTATTTTCAGGAATGCCATATATGGGGACTTATTTCACTCAATTATGCATGTATTGAAAGCTTTCTTTTTCTTAATATAACTAGAGATTAAGCTCATTTGCATAAGATTTTCCTTGCTGGTAGAAACTTGATTGCTTCAGTACTCCATGTGGGCATTTGACTAGAGAATAGGAGAGAAGAGATCCATCTCAATCTTCTGGTTCCCAGCTTTGAAAGAGGACACACATGTGGTTCCAGGGGCTCTTCAGGGAGAGGTCCCTGAAGAGAGAGAAAAAAACTCTAAAAAGAAGGTAGCAGGTACTTTGATCATGTCCTTATTTTTGTTTACCACACTTGAGACTTTGGGAAATTTCCTCTTGGGTGACATATCTTTGTTGGTTGAGCTATTTCCCTTGCAGTGGCAAAGCTCATTGACTCCATGTGTTTTCTGGTATAACTTATTTGTGTAACTGATGCTGTCTGGGATGCTTTTGTCTGTAACCTCAGTTTGCAAAATCTCACTTGTGTTTGGGTACCTATGTATGTAACATCAGTTTGTAATAAGCCTGTGTAGTTAAGTTGTAAAAGTCATACTTCCCCCAGCCATAAAGGCTGCCTCTCCCCTGCCCCAAGCCTAAAAGTCTTTTCTCTGAGCTAGCAGTCTGCCTAGATACAGTACCTATGAATCCTTCAAAAGCATTCTATGAACAAATCCTTAGCTACAGAAATGCATAGCTCCTTTGTTCTAAGTGTCAAGCTGCACCCAAAAGCCTTGAACAACATCATCAGAAGAGAAAACTCCCTCCCATTATGGTACCTCCTGAATCAGTCAAGCTTCCAGACTTGGCACCTCCTAAAACAATCAAGCCTATCCTCCCAACAGCCATATTGGACATATATCATTCATCCTTGACCAAAAGCAACCTAGCGATATCACAAGGCAAAAACCGCACCTCCTGGTAGTTCCCCAGGGGGATGTCCCAGTGAATTATGGGCAATATGCCTGTGCAATTAATATAAAAAGTGCATGTCCCTTTAAGCATTGATCACTCCTAAACTCCTCCCAAACTCCTCCCTAACTCCACCCTTACTTACCTAATTAGCATAATTAAACTTTGACTGACAGTTTTATGGCTTTAAAAACTGCATCTCTAACCCCTGCACTTTGCAGGTTCCCTTAACCGCTTCCCGCCCACTGCAAAGTGTAACATTAAACGTAATAACTACTTTAGATCCCTGTAAGCTTGCAGGTCCCCCTGCTCTTCCTGCCCGCTGCTAAGTCAACATAACAATAAACTTTGTAACTTTGCCAAAAGATAGCTTGAGTCCTTCAAAATTCTTTCCAGACAAGAGCCCTCTAGGGATTCATATGAGATCCCTGAGACACCCAACTCTCCCAAACCTCTTCATAACTGTTCTGATTTCTATTTGCTACCTCCATGGATAAATGGGTTCACTTACTATTCACTATGTTTGGTCTTTGTGTAACTGGAATTTGGTAGAACATATAGTTTGAGGCATTCTTAAGAGATAGTGATCAAGAGACTGGCTTGCACTTAAAAATTATTTTTTCAAGAGTAACAGTATTGGGAATGGCAATTGGTATTATTCTAGTGTGATACATTACCTCTGAGGAGAGCAGAATGGCCAGTCTTGTGACCTCAGTCTCCTAGACTGGCACAAATTAAAGTGACCTTTGGACAAGGGTGGACATAAGAGACTACATATATTCATTCACCCCTCCTGTGAGCCACATTTAGACAGACTTATATAGACACAGAACGTTCATGGACAAGACATATACATACGCACTCTACATATAATTTGCTAAAGATGAGTGAGGGGAGAATAATGGAAGGCATATATTAAAGAAAAATTTTAATATTAAAAAAGACAATGCTTTCAGGTTTAGACAGTTTTCATTATTAGGGGAAAGGGGAAGCTACTTAACCTCAGTTTAGCCGTCTTCCTAAGCTGCTTCCTAAGAAACATTTATTACATGCTTTCTATGTGTCATGCAGTGACAATGTGACCTAGGGGTGGGAGACCTTTGTACTTTGTATCTCTTAAGGATGGTTGCTCCTTGAGGATGATTGAGTTAAAGGCTTACTGGATGATATCTTTTATTTAAAACTATGTGGCCATTTTAGTAATAAGTTGTTATGTTATATCACTGTGCATGTTGAACTTGAGTTTACTATACTATGTAATCAGAATCTTGAACCTATTCACATTAGCAGTCCTCTGAAAAGCTGCTTGTGCTTGGCTTTACATTGCTCTAAAGCAAGATTTCCCCAAGCTAGGTTCTAAAAATGTGGCCTAATAGTTATGTTCCAAAACTCATATTTTTTTTAACAGTCTTCAATATATCTTCTCTAATTCTTCATTACAGGTACTTCTACAACACTAGGACCCCTCTATATCATGGCTTTCAATAGTAGCTGTGACCTAAAAGTGTTATCACTCTTTGGTCAGTGTAATTATGAGCCCCTCAAGACTTATTAGGTAGATGAGATGACTGGTATCCAAACCATCACTAGTCTCAAATATAAAACCTTTCCAGCTCAGTAGGATCTAACAGAGTGCATCTTGTCCATCCTTGGAGAACCCAGGCCCCCTGTATGCCACAATGAGACAATGAAATAGGACTTTAGGGGAGTTGTTTACCTGTAGTGAAAAAAACAAAATTAACAAATGACTATTTTGAAATTAAACATTCACATTTTCAACAGAAGAAAAAGTAATTAGACTTTAATCAGGTACAACACTAGAGATTTTTGTTGTTGCTGTTACATTCATTTTCAAAGAAGCTTAATTTTTCTATGAACTCTCCGAATCCTTATGAGCTAGTTACCAACTATGAACTAAAATCCAGCAAGGGCCTTATAGTTGTCTAAACCTTGCTTTGGGTTTCACATATCTAAACAATAATTGGAAGATCACTAAATTGGAAGATGAATCATTTAGGCTGACTGAAACCTTGGAGTTGTTTGTTTAAATGGGATAGATTGGAGCTTTGTAATTACATGCATTGTTGCCTTCTCATTTTTATCTTACTGAATTCAAATTTGACCTCAGACACCAGCTGTGTGACCCTGGGCAAGTCATTAAACCCCTTTTGCCTCCATTTTTCATCTGTAAAATGATCTGGAGAAGAAAATGGAAAACCAAGAAAACCCTAATTGAGGTCATGAAGAGTTGGAAATGACTAAACAACAGCAACAAATAGTATGATCACTAGCCGTATGATCCTTAAATCCTGTTTTGCCTCAGTTTCCTCATCTGTAAAATGAGCTAGAGAAGCAAATGGCAAGCTACTCCAGTATCTTTGGCAAGAAAACCCCATAATGGTGACAAAAAGGTAGATACAGCAAGCAACAAACAACATACAAAAATCATTGACATGTTAAAGGTAAAAATCAAAGTGAAATTGGAAAATGGGATAAAAATGAGAAGGCATCAATGCATGTAATTACAAAGCTCCAAACCATCCCATTTAAACAAACGACTCCATGAAATAGGAAATGGATCAAAATAAAGTTGTCAATTCTGATTACTTCTTAAATCTAAATAATGTGATATGATTGGAGCCTAGAAATCACCTTAGCCAGTAAAAACTTTATTTCCTTGTCAATAAGAGAAATGTGGCAGTCAATGGTACCAGTGAATTAGAGGAGCAGTTTTCAAACTATGTACCTTAGGGTTCCTATAGCCCTTTTGGGGGTCTGCAAGGCCAAAACTATTGTCATAATAATATTAAGATGTTATTTACATATTGAAATACTCCTCCCTTTCTAACCAAATATCTATGAGACTGCATTTTCTGCATATAACTCAACCAAAACAATATATTGCAATGGATTGAATACAAAAGTGGTTATGGGAATCCAACTGTCTCCTATTAAGACAGATTAAAAATATTTACATAAGGTTATTTTTCATTAAAATGTTATATATGTTAACATATAATGAGTTTGTTGTTGTTATTTTAATGAGTTAATAAATATATATATATCTTTAAGTTTTAGGTATTAATTTTTAATCCAGTAAATATCAATAAATATAACCTACACAAATAAAAACTCTTTGGAATTTTTAAGAATAATTTTTAAGAATATAAAACAGTCCTAAGACTGAAAAGTTTGTGAATTACTGACTTAGAGTACAAATTCATTTGAAAAAAATCATTTGGAAAAATTTGACAGAAGATTAAAAGTAATGTTGCCTCATAAAATAATGAAAAGCAATGAAGAGGAAAATGATTGTGCATAAAACTTGGCATGAGTCTCAGTAAACCCAGAGTCTAAGAGTATTTATCAATGAAATTGTAAGGATAACCAAGATGTGAAATCTAAGGATCTTTCAAGCATTTCTGTTGTATCTACACTGGAGATTGATGATAATGAATCCTCCCAGCTGAACTTTCTCACTTCAGTACCAGATGTGAGAACAGTGTGAGTATAGATGTGAATACAAGAATAGCTAGGTGGCACAGTGAACAGAGAGCTGAGCCTAGACTCAGAAAATTTCATCTTCTTGAGTTCAAGTCTGGTCTCAGACACTTACTAGCTGTGTGACTCTAGGCAAGTCACTTACTCCTATTTGCCTCAGTTTCCTAAACTTCAAAATGATCTGGAGAAGGAAATGGCAAACCACTACAGTATCTCTGTCAAGAAAACCCCAAATGGAGCCACAAAAAGTTGGACACAACTCAAAAACAACTGAACATGCAATAAGAGAAGGTAGAAATTACACCTGAGAAGATGAAGGAAGGATGAGCCATTGGACATGACCATATATCTTTAGATGAATCACAATATGAATTTGGAAGGGACCTTAATGACCAAATGACCTTAAGGCCCCTTAACAATGTGGCCTCTTTTTTCTGAACATTCTTCAACTTACTAATGTTCTTTCTAAATTGCTGGAGTGTTATACAGTCTCAGAAGAATCTGTACTCCCCATCACTGTGTATACAAAGATGACCAGTTAAGCTTAAAGAACTATCCTATTAAATTCATGATTCCTAGAAATCAGAGGGATGCAAAAAAGGGTAATAAGTCATCACATTTAACAATTTCAAACCCTGCCTCGAAAGTAATTTCCTCTGTGTGGTTTTTTATAGTCTCTTCTCAATCCTGTATGACAATTTTCTTGAAAAAGATTAGTACTAAAGTAGTTTGCCAACTCCTTATCCAGCTCATTTTATAGTTCAGGAAATGGAAACAAACAGGGTTAAGTGACTTGTCCAGGGTCACGCAGCTAACAAGTGTCTAAGACCTGACTCCAGGACTAGCCACTCCAATAGCATTCTCTATGTAGCATACAGTAGTCATTCAGCCTTCACTTGAAGACCTATAGTGAGGGGACATTCATGACCTCTTGAGGCAGCCCATGCCATATTGGGATCATCATCTTACAAAATTTTTCCTTTCGATAACACCTGAATACATCTCCCTACCACTCATACTCAGCACTCCTAGTTCTGGCCTTTGGAGCTAAGCAAAACATATCAAAAGTTTCTTCTACATGACTGTTGAATATTTTAATACATTCTATATTTGCATATAGTTTTCATGCTTCTCCCCACTCACAAGTCCACCCTTCGACAGGTTAAATAACCACAAAAAATAACTGTCTAGCAATGTGGTATAGTAGGTAGAATACGAGACTTGAAATTTGGAGACCTGAGATTGATTCTCTGCTTCATGCATTTGTCAGTTGTATAACCACAGGCAAGTCATTTAACCATTAAGAATTTTGATTTCCTCATATATTGCTTGACAATGATAATATTTTCATTGCCTCCCATAGGACAGATGGGCATATTTTAAGGCAGATGTTTTGCAAACTTCAAACATCATGTAATTGCAAGTTGCTATTATGGTTTTGAGGCCCCTTAACAATGTAGCCTCTTTTTTCTGAACGTTCTTCAACTTACTAATGTTCTTTCTAAATTGCTGGAGTGTTATACAATCTCAGAAGAATCTGTACTCCCCATCACTGTGTATACAGAGATGACCAGTTAAGCTTAAAGAACTATCCTATTAAATTCATGATTCCTAGAAATCATAGGGATGCAAAAAAAAGGGTAATAAGTCATCACATTTAACAATCCAGCTGGGAGGACAAATAGAAGAATGTGAGGGATAATTTATAGTGAAGTTTCCCCATTCTGAAAAATCAAATCTAGAATGGCTTCAGTATTCACTAGGCCTAGGTTTAGGTCACCTGACCTTCAAGTAATCTGGGGTTTAGAGCAATGGAGACCCTCCCCCAGAGCCAACTCAGAGGAAGACATGCCAAATAAGGTTAAGACTGCTTTCATTGGACACCCCTGTGTTTCTGGGTCCTTTGTCTCAGAGAGATTCCTACTCTTATATAACCATAGATTATATAATTATGGGCTGGCTTCTACCTGTTGCTCTCTCCCTGCCGCCATGTGGGCAACAGGGGCAGAGTCCTTTCTCATGAGAAAGAATAAAGACCTTTTCTGATCTTAGATTCAGACTCTGAACTCTTTCATCTCACACAGTTTGGAGGACCCACCAAGATTTTTCAGACTCCTCTCTAAGAGAGAGGGAGGGCTCTCCAGCCTTGACCAACAGGCAGGACATCCCATTGGGTTTTTCCAGTGGCCTCTTGGTGAGGTGGGGAAGTGACTCCCCTCTATGGAGAATGAGGCCCAAGGGGGTCTGAAACTGAGATCAGAAAATGCCAAAAGGGGGGAACAAAGACTATTGGAAATCACATAAGTTTGTGCACAGACCCAGGTAAGGAAAGGCCTGGGTGATTTGATGGTGGGTGGGGTCAACTGAGTCTGGCCAGGAGCTGGAGCAACCAGGAGAAAGTTTTCAGGGGAAACGCTGACAAGTGGCCCCTGATGAGCGCCCCTCAGAATTCGTGCCTCCACACCCCAAGCTCTGGACCAAGAGGTTGACCGCCTATCTGGCCAGACCTTGGATCTGGGAGGGGGGCTGGCTGACAGGCCATGTCACCTGCCTCTAGTAAAAAGAAATTTTCAGTTTTTACCCACAAGGTGCTAGTCAATTGGGAAGAAATGCTTCCTTTAACACCCCCCCACCCCCTTGATAATCCCTTGGGAGATAAATTTTGCAAAGCTGGTTGAGTCTGTGTTTGTTCTGTATTTCTTTTTTGTTGTTGTTATTTCTTTGTGTGGATATGTGTGAAGTTTGTCTATTTATAAAAAATAAAATGTTTTACCATTCAGAATAAAAATCCTTGGGAGAGTTTAGAAATTTTCCTTCTCTGCCTAACTAAACTTAGAATGGAGAGAGAAAGAAAATTCAGATCTTTAGCAGATAATAGGTAAGTGAAACTTTTTTTCTGTTTGTCTGAAATACCTAAGGCAGAGGTAGAAGGAGAAGCAAAAGGCCTGATTGTGTTAGTTAGGGTGGGGAAGCCACTACCCCCACCACCACCACCTTTAGAAGGTTGGAAGATAGTGCTAGTGAATCTTTAGCCTGACTTCGAAACCAACAAACCAGGAAGTTAGAAGGGATAATGTCTATCTACCTTTCAGGCTCTATTGGAATTTAGTTCAAAAAGTTCAAATAATCATTAAAGTCCTAAGACACCCCCCACCCCTTTGAGAGAAAAGTTAAAAGAAAATCATACCCAGTTTATTGGGTCAAAAACCCTTTGTCTATGAAGGAGATAAGAGATAGGAATGAGGTGGGGGCAGGAGTGAAATGGAGATCTCACGTGTTGGGTTAAAAATATTTCTAAAGTTATAAAGTTATAATTTCATTCCTGTATAAGGGGGTTTGGAAGTGCATTCACCTAAATTTTTTTTAGCAGAATATAAGTTTTAAACATTTCTTAATTATGCAATTTGGAAATATTTATGAACTCTGATGTTAAAATAATTTTCTTATTCCTATTCAGAAGCTGTTACGTTATTTAAAGATATGGTTTTGTATGTTATTTTGGATATAGGTGAAATGTGTAATGTTTTGGAATTTATAGTATTTAAGAAATTTGAATTTAAAGATGAGCCCTGAGGATGGTAAAGATATATGTAATTGTCACTAGAACCAAAAGAAGCAGTTACAATGATTAGCCCAGAATATTGTAAACTGAGCTAAAATGTGAGCAGGAAGGTGTATTACCTATGGTGTAATAAAAGCAATTTTTGTTTGTTTGTTTAAATATTGTCAAAGGAATGGAAAGTGAAGAATGGGACACTCTGACCCGAGTGCTGTAATGTTTTTTGAAATAACTGTAATTTGGGAAATCTGTAAAATTCATTTCTTCATAGTTCTTGGCCAGCCTGTAATTATAATGGGAATTAAATGTCAGAGTCTGATAAGAAAGAGAAGGCTTAGGAATGGTAGGGAATTACCCTCCCCCACCTGGAAAAAAAAGAAAGAAGGAGGTAGTGTGTGGGGAGGAGAAAAGCCTCTACTCATTTTGGAAATGCAATTAATGTCATAATGTCATTGTGTTATTATGGTATCTAAATTGCAAAATCCTTGTATATTGTAAAAACTGGGTGAGAGCCAGGAATGGTGTCAGTTTTAATCTGAATTGAGTTGAAACTAAAAAATGGAGAAAACTGTGTAAAATGTAAATGTTATATGTTGTTACTTCTGCTACTCAGAAAACCAGGCATATACACCTTTACCTGTAGTTGAGTGATTCTCTGTGCAAGGTGAATTGGAAATTTGCTTTTTTTTGAAGAACTCTTATTGAGCAAATTAAAATATATAGATATAGATACAGATATAGGTATAGATATAGATATAGATAGATATAGATAATGATAAAGATATAGATATAGATTTATATACAGGGATGTAGCTTAATTTGAAAAATACACCCAGCTGAATTAAAGTCAATGGATTGGTAATTAAATGGGTTTTGAATTCAAAAGTTTAATGTAAGCAC
>JAQQSW010013958.1:0-12203 GCA_028646575.1 Pseudocheirus occidentalis
AAAGAAGGAAGAAAGAAAGGAAGGAAGGAAAGAAAATTCAAAGTCATTTTGAAAAAGTGTGTGTTATTTACAGGTATTAGAAATATTTCATGAAGAAGGCTAGGCTTGAGATGAGTCTTAAAGGAAAGCAGGATTTTGAGGAGCAGAGGTAAGTCAGGAATGTGTTCCAGGGACTGGGGTTAGCCGCTGCAAAGGCACAGAGACAGTAAATAATGCATTCTTTTCCCACACTTTGACTCATTACTTGTCATGGTAACGTGAAACCTTACATTTGGGAAATGAAGAAAAATTTTCCTCCAAATTATGAACAGAACACATTGTTTCTTCTTTCCGTTGTGAAACCAGGTGAAATGATTTCATTGTTCATTCTATACAAAGAGGTGACATCATAGTTACAATACATCTTATAGCCATCATGTCAGACTTTTTTCAAATGGAAAATTTTCCTTCTTCAAACTGAAATACCAGAGACTTTAGTCTTGGAACAACATCTAACTAACTTATTAAGATTGTCCGTGAGAAACTAGACACCTTCAACAGCCTTTACTGGGACTAGTTAAATGTCAGCCCTGAAGAGTGGGAGAGCGATTCTATTAAGGAGGATGATGGGTGAATGACCATTCTTTACAAAATCACTCAACTACAACAATGGCCTCAGCTGGAAAATATGGCAAATCCATGCAAACAGAAGGAATTATCCACACAAAGCACCTCTGTAGCTCTATAGAAAATTCAACAATGTCTCCAGAGGGTATTGCTAACAGCACTAAGGGCATGTTTAACTGAGAGTTTGCTGGGGAAGGAAGTTTCTAACAAGTTATGTAAAATTCTGAAAAGCAAAAGAGGTGTTTTTTCCTTACTTTGTTTCTTTTTAAATGATTACATCTATTCTGTGAATTCAACCTTCTTCTCTGCAGCTCTTTTAAAAGTTATTTTTAATGTTCATCTAAAATAGTGTTTTAGTAACAAGAGAAAGAATCTCCTCAATCCAGAATGTTGTGTCATTTTCATCACTCTCTCTCCTTATCCTCAAGCAATCAGACAAAATAAGCAGATGCCACCTCAAAAGTTTCTTACTCAAGATCTGAGATTCTTCACCTTTTTTTTTTGTATTGTGGCCCCTTTTGTAGTTTGGTGAAGCTTATGGAATCCCCCTCAGAATAATATCTTTGAATGTGTAAAAATGCATAGGATTACAAAGGAAAGCAATTATGCCAAAATATTATTAGTTAATGCTGTATTTAGTGTTCTAAGGTTTACAATGTATTTCCCAATTTGTCTTATTTGATCCTCATAAAACTCCGTTAAGGTAGGTGCCATTATTATACCCATTTTATAGAGGAGCAAACTGAATCTGAGAAGGGTTAACTGACTTCCCCAGGGTCAAAGAGCCAGTAAGTCTCCGAGGGAGGATTTGAATTCTAGTCTTCCTACTGAAATAGAATTATAGAAATACTTTTAAAAACAAGTTCACAGTCTCCATGTTAAGGCATTGGGTTATGTTTTTTGTTTAGACCCCAGATTCTGAACAAATCTGTACCTCAACTAAGTATCTTCACAGTCTTATAGTAGAATTCCAGGTGTCTGTAACAGTTGTGTACAGGATTGGGAGACAGCCATCATTTACCCCCAAGAAACACGGCTCCATGGTTCCATACACTCTTAAGCCTCTTATATAGCTTCCTGACCCGCAGGAATCACAGGCTTAAATGAAATTCAGAACTTTCCTTCAATACTTGAGAAGAGTAAACCACCAACTCTACAAAAGAAGTCTAGAGTCCAGGTAGCTGATGAGATGGCAGTGGTTTTATCAAGGTCTCTAAGAGATTCTTGCCCTCAAAATGCTAAAGACTTGTTTTGGTAACTTTTAACCAGTCACCTCTGAAAACAAAGGCTTATTAGATCAGTTGTTGTCATTTAAAAGTTCAGGTTAAGAGCACTGATAAAAAGGATGAGACAATTTGATTTAACACTTTCCTGTCCAACTTCTTGCAGCTATTTATAATTATGTTACTAAGTTGTACTAGAGTATAAAACCATCATCACATAAATCTTTATAGCAAATTAATTTATATAGCCTTAATGGGAGAGTCACAATTTCTTGTTTCTGACTGAGTTAGCCCCAATTTCTGGTAATCCCCAAAAGACAAGAGATAGATAAGACAGGTTTGGGGTTTAACATTTAGATTAAATAAACTGATTAACTACCAAACAGTCTCTGTATATTATCAATTTCTCTAGAAAGAAACAGCACCAACAATTGGTCCATGATATACGGCATCCTATGGTTGGAAAGGGGTACACATGTGAATCATACTGCCCTAGAAATTTAGCATTTGAACACGCACATGTATGTGTGTACATATATACACACATTTATATACTGATTTAAAGTTTACAGCACTCATCTCACTTTGTGGTACAGTAGATATAGTGCTGGGCCTCGAGTTGGGAAGACCCAAGTTCAAATCTGACCTCAGACACTTCCTACATGTGTGACCCTGGGCAAGTCACTTAACCCTGTTTGTCTCACTTTCTCATCTTTAAAATGAGATGGAGAAGGAAATGACAAATCACTCCAGCATCTTTGCCAAGAAAATCTCAAATGGGGTCACAAAGAGTTGGACGTAACTGAAACAAGTTGAATAATAGCATCTCGTTTGATGCTTACAACAGTCCTCAGAGGTCCATCATGGGTATAATTTTCTCTTTTTTCCACATGAAAAGACAAAGTCTCAGACAAGTCAAGTGACATATAAAAGCAGTGGCAGAATTAGGTTGAATGTAGAAGTCCAATCTGGCTCTCTTTACATAGTGCTTACTCTTTAAACCGTTGTGCTGCCTGTCCTAAACATTGCAGATGCATTCATTCCTCTGGATCCTGGACATCTGTACTCAAAGAATCTCTGATCTCAGAGTTCCAACAGTTCCCTCCAATGACATCATTTATAACCTATCGAGGCCTGTCCATTCTATGTGATTCTTGACTATATCCTCCTAAAGATTCATTACCAAGTTCCACCCAATATACTGGAGGACCTACTTACTTTCTCTTGAAATCACAGGGGTACTACTAAACTTGCTGACTGGGTCACCTGCCATCCTTTTTTCCTGATATCTTTGCATCCTACCATATGAACAGCTTGTCTTCTCTTCCTATCATACAATTCCTTGATAATGGTGTTTTTATTCCTGTGGGGATTTTGTTCAGTAGATGTGGCCTCCTACTTCTCAGCGTGATACTCATTTTAGTTTTTCAGAGGCAGTTGGATATTTTGTCTTGCAGCCATATATAGTAATGACAGTAAAATGAATGTTAGTGCAAGGCTGGGAGTCATTGACTCCATTACCCTTAAATCACTTAAACTTAGAAAATGCTCTACGATCCGATACATTTATCAGGTGAGGGCTCCTCTGTTGAATTAATCAAAGGTATTTGGGGGGTGGGGGAGAAAAGGCAATCGGTTTGGAAGGATAAGAACAATTAGAAGAAATGAGAAGATGGTTCACAGAAAATTCATTAGGATTGTCTGAAGAGTTGGTCACTTCCCTGTGGGGACTGGATAAGAACAGCAGGCTAGTTCAGAGTCTGGCATTCCAATACTGGGAAAAGTCGCTTTAGCCAAGCCCCTGAGAGGGAATCAAATCAAATCAGTTGTGGATGGGGAGGAGAGACAAACTCCTTGAACAAATGATAACCTTGTGAACTTCCAAATATTGGAAGATTTGGGGCTTCCCATGAGCAGTATCCCCCAGAAAGCAGTGGCTCATGGCAAAATATACATAGAAATCTGAAAAAAAAAACCACTTTGAAGCCAAATTAGACTCCCTGAGGAAAGGCAGCTTCAAGACTCTGAAAAGAGCTTAGTGGAAATCTCCACCAAACCTAAAGAGAATTTCATGGGCACTCCATGAACTAAGAAAAGGACTGTGGTCTTCCAGAAATGAAGAGCTATGTAGTTTCCCCTTTGCCACTCATGCTCTAAGTTTAATCTCACATTCTCCTGGATGCTGCATACATTTTTACAAGAGCATGGGAGAATGTTTTGCACCAGTTATTATTACCATGCTTATTATACCATCACCTTAGTACATGCCTGTTTCTTAATGCTAATTAACTCTGGCTGGCTAATTTATATCAACTCGTAATTGATGAGGGAAGACACTCATGAGGGTTCATGAGCTACTAGAAACCCCATAGAAATCTCAAGGGCACCCCCTATTATACAGAGGGGACAAGTAGATCTGGATTCCAATCTACTCATCTGAATAGAATTTGGGAGAACAGGCCTAGAGCCTGACCTACCATTTGGTAAGATGGGCCTTTGCTTTTTATGGCAAGTGGGAGGTCAGAAAAAGAGCCTTTTAATTCCCCAAAAGTAATGAAGCCCACTTTTACCATCCCATTAAACTCTGAGTACAACTCATTGACCATCTATTCTCTCTATCGCTGATCCACAGGCTCTGTATACAGGGTATTCATCCAAATGCACGTTGAAATCTAGGCAGGACACATTCTTCATCCACTTGGTCTTTCTTATGTGGGTGGATGAGTCAAACTGCTTTGAGTAATTACAAATCTCCTCCAAGAGGCTTTGTAATGGGTTGAAGCTTGATGTGATCAGTGCAATGTCATCCACAAACAGGTACATCTGGAAGAAATCACCATTCACAGAGAGTTCCTCCATCACACTGGTGAGTGATTTTGCAAAGATACATCTCATAGTTTTATGCCTCACCTGATGTTTATTACTAGAGGATCATTAACAAAGGTTATTTCTGTTACATCTTCCAAGTAATCTTGTGTGACGATTTGTGGATAGGCAATGTCTTGTTATAAATAATCCTGTAAAGCAGTAATTTTTTTATATTGTTGTTCTATCATTTTCAGTCACATCTGACTCTTCCCGATTTCATTTAGGGTTTTCTTGACAAATCTATTAGAGTGGTTTTGACACTTTCTTGCCATTTTCGTCCTTGTTGAAGGTGTTTGGCAACATGGAAGAAAACATCATGCTAAAAGGCACAAGAGCAAACACATAGCCCTGCTCCACTCTGTTGGAGACAGAGAAATGTGAGAATATTGTCCTTAATCCAGACCTCACACTTGCCATAAAAGCAAAGGCCCATCTTTTCAAAACTAATGTAGGTCAGTTGTCCATCATATTGTCTTTCATCCACTCCAATCCAGAATCCAGGCATATCATCATGAAACTGGCATACAATACTAAAGAACTTCTCTGGGCAACCAAATTTTCCCATGATCTCCCACAAATCCTCATAACTGACAGTATCAAAGGTCTTGGTCAGATCAACAAACATCTCTTCAGCTTCTGGAATTTCTCCTGGAGTTGTCAGGCAACAAACACCAGATCAACCATTTCTTGACACTTTCTGAAGACTCACTGGCCAAAAGGTAGATGACCATCTTCCAGGTGAAGGATTGACCAATTAAGTAAGACTCTGAAAAGAATCTTGCCACCTGTGATTATCACAGGATAACCTATTTCCTTTTCCTTTAGAGATGGGCAATGGAGGCATCTTTCATCTCCTGGAGGATAACCTCTTCTTGATAAATACCCCAGAAAATTTCAGTCAACTTCTGTATGAGCAGTGAACCTCCTGTCTTGTAGATCTCAGAATCAGTACCATGTGGCTTTGCCACATGGAAAGGATGACTAATGGCCTTCAAAACTTCTTCTTCAATTGGAAATTTGAGTAGAAATGGATTGACTTCAACCTGAGTTATACAGTCAATGGCTTCAGCATTGGTTGGTGATGGTCTGTTGAGAAAACTATGAAATGTTCAGCCCGTCTCTCCAGGTTCATATCCTTATCAGTGATATCCCATGAAATCATGTTTGTTTGTTTTTCTGAGTGTACTATAAAACCCACTCTGACAATCACTTTCTTTGCCACTCCAAAGAGTAAGAGGGGGTATGTTAGTAAATGTTTAACAACCATACCTCAAAAAAGAAAGATTATGAATGGCACATTTTAAAGTTTAATCTGAATTATTAACATGTTTTCCATCACTTCCTTACATCTAGGCATTTAGCAAAACAATAAATCAAGTCCCAAGTTATAGCATTTGCCAATTTCTAAGGTATATATTCTCATATTGAAATGAGCAATCGATTCTCACAAGCTGGTTTAAGCTGGCTCCAGCACACCCTTCTCTGAGCCATTTTTACATTTATTTGCAGTTTTTTTATTTTTTTCTGGTTTTGCTTATAAAAAGAATGTTGAGGTTGATATGATTTAACTCATCTAGAAATATATCCATTTGTTTGTCATTGGATAAAGATTTATATTTAGAGTAGCAAATTAAATGGTCTTAAAACTGTATGTATATATGGTTTGGCTTTTGGTCTGTTGGTTTTTTTTTTTGAGCCCTCTGTTTCCTTTGCTGACACTAATACCACCACTGCAAAAGCAAAATAGGACTGCACAAGACTGAAGGTCATTTTTTTTTATTGTTCATTAGTTTCATGCATTGTCATCTCTCATGACAAAAAAAAAAAATCACCGGTAGATCAGCCTTTTTGTTGATATGCCTCTTCATACTTAGCTAACTTGGACCTCAAAACACTCAATCTGCTGCCAAGGCTATACTCAACACCCTTCTGATGTCACAGTATCTGCCCAGAGTTTAAGACCCCCTGGCATAACCTCTGAGAACATATAAACTCAAGGTTCCCTATTGTGTAGAGGAGCAAATAAAAAAATTCTCTATGTATCATTCAATACCCTTTACAACACAGCCTCCTCCAACTTTTCCAGTCTTATTACACTTTACTTCCCCATGCATATTCTTAGATCCAGTGACACTGACCTCCTGGTTGTTTCATAAACAAGACACTCCAACTCTTAACTCTGGGCATTTTCTCTGGCTGTCCCTCATGGCTGAAACACTCCTCCTTCCCCTGCTTTGACGACTGACCTCCCTGGTTTCTTTAAGTCCCAACTAAAATCTCATCTTCTACAAGAAGCCTTCCCTAACCCTTATTCCAGTGCTTTCCCTTTCTGAATTATTTCCTATTTATCCTACATATAGCTTGCTTTACATAGATGGGTTGTGTATTGTCTCCTCGTTAGATTATAAGCTCCTTGAAGACAGGGACGGTCTTTTTCCTCTTTTCATATCTGCAACACTCAGCATAGTGCCTGCCACATACATAGTAGGCACTTTAATAAACATGTGCTAATTGGTTGAATGTTCTCTTTACTCCTAGAATCTCCAGCTTCCTTCAAGATTCAACTAAAGTGATACCTCCTAACAAACTCTTTCCTGATACCTCCCCCTTGATACTGTTAATCCCCGCCCAGGTCACCTAAATCTATATCCCTGTGTTTATGTCGTATCTGCCCCATCCCTCACCCCATTAAATACTGCAAACAAGAGAATATGTGTGTCTTGAACGCAAGACTGTTTCATTTCTGTTTTATGCTGTGCATATTCTAGATCTCTAATAAACACTTGCTGAATTCAATTGAAGGAAATATTCTTGCATTATTCTGGATTAAGGAATCCAGAATCTAGAAGATTTACAGTTAAAATCTCAGTGCTTAATTGTTATGTAAATGAGGATTTGCTAAAGCTAATAATAAAATTGAGAGAAAATATTTTTAAAACATTAAATTAGCTCAGATAACAGTTGACTATATATTTGTGTGTATATATGATGATATATTTTTTCCTACATTAAAATATTTGTAATTTCTTAATTTTTGCTGTTTATCTAGTAAAAAAAAACATTTTTTCTGGAATTCACTGAGTAGGTAGAAGCTGTAGTAAATGATAAAGACCCACAACTTTTGACTATCCGATAACTTTAGGTTTTTGGTCATAGCAATAAATTATTTTTAGAAAGCTTAATATACTTCTGATGACCATTTCTACATAGGCCTATGAAACTCAAGCTCTCATTCAAGTATTTCATTGTCTTTAAGTAAGACATTCATATTCCTTTTGGTGGTGTCTTTCATTGAGCACATTGGCTCAAACAAGGATAAAAAGGAAGTATTTACATTTTTAGTCAAATTGTAATCACCCCACAATCATAAAGCAAAACTTTTTTCTGTCATGAAAAACTCTCTTAAGAAAAAGGGAAAGAGCATTCTTCTTCAAACTAAAGCTAACATAAAATATTAAGCCAAAAGAGTAGAGTTGATTTCTTTATAAATGAACAGAATATTAGAACCATGGCAAAGGCAAATTGGCCTACAAGAAAACTGACAGTTTTATAGGCTATGCCTCTGATTGAAATGTTGGGAAATCTCTTGGCAGTTCTCCCAGACATCCAGGTAGAACAGTGAGTTCACTGATTATGTTAACTAAAACAATCTGGCTTTGCACAAACGCACCTCAGGCCCATCCAAGTGTGAAGGCTTATCAGTATGCCAGACCAAGAAAAAGACCTATTTACCTGACGATAGGATCAAAGGGACTACAGAGCAGAAGAAACAAAAGCTCCAACAAAACTGGTCAGATTTATATTTTCGTATTCTTTTTGTAGACTAGAAGAATGCAATTTCTTCTAGGTCAGAAAGATTCTGTAAACACCCAAGCAAATCAAAAATACAAAGAGAATGAATTTTTCAAAATTATATTTAAGAATTTTGGCTTCAAATTTCAGAATGGTCGTGTTTCTAGAAAACATCAAAAATTAAAAAAAAACATATTGGGAATGTTAAAGGCAAAACTTCCCTTTAGGTGACAAACATTTCAACTGTTCCCACAACTGAAAGTTATTTTAAAAGATCATAAAGCTCAGAAAGGTACCATGACATTTAATACAAGGTTATCTTAAGGGATTTATATGTTTGAAATTCAGTTTATAAATATATATTGTTAGACCTTTCAGTTAAAGCTCTAGGTAATTCTCTAAGATATATCTATATCTAGATAGATAGATAGATAGATAGATAGATAGATAGATAGATTAGATATAGACAGACAGATAGATAAACAGATAGATAGACAGGTAGATAGATAGATTAGAGAGAGATAGACAGACAGACAGATAGACAAACAGATAGACAGACAGGTAGATAGAGATTCACACATGTGTTTAAGTCTCTATATACACATATATACATACATATGGGTATACATATATATACACATATACGTGTGTGTGTGTGTGTGTGTGTGTATACACACATATATAGGAGGAGAGAAAGAGAGAGAGAGAGAGAGAGAGAGAGAGAGAGAGAGAGAGAGAGAGAGAGAAACGTATCCATCCACTATGGTTAATAACTTACCTCGTGTTAAAAATTGAAGAGAGTACCTTAAGTAATGTCCCTTCCCTTGAGGTAATCCCTTGCTGTATGTACTCAGTAATGCAATCAGATACCTAGGGTTATTTCTATTTCCTGCCAAAATATCACTCATGCCTATTAAAGTATCCTGAAAAACACTATTACATCAATACTCAAAATGGCATAATTATTCTTCTTTCTGGAATGTCTTCTGATGTGAGTCACTTCAGTAAAGTGGGATTTCATTGGGAAATGGCTTTAGGAATGATTTAAATGAAGGAAAGATAGAGGCAAGGCCCTACAGCGGCACACAAAAAGGAACATTTGAGAATTAGACTTCATCCACCAGTCAATGACAGGAACTAGATTAAAAGGAGAATAACAAAGAGACCAGTAGGTCCATTTTGTTGTTGTTGTTGCAATGCTGACATGAACTAGATTAAAAGGAGAATAACAAAGAGACCAGTAGGTCCATTTTGTTGTTGTTGTTGCAATGCTGACATGTTATCATTCAAGATTCCCTACACAGCAAATGCATCTTTTTAGTACAGAATTTCAAATGAAAATATTACACCAATACGAGGCAAAAATAAAGCAATGACATTCTTACTTTTCCTTACAACAGATGGCAAAGGAAGTTGGGAGAAAGAAAATATAGGAAACTTTAAAATGGTTTATCCTATTTGCCCCAAAATCTGAGAATTTGGATCACTTGAAGTTTCAAAGTGAATCAAGAAAATAAAAGTACACTTTGACATTTTTTGTGTGAATCCTTAGATTGCAGATTGGCTTTCATTGTGATTTTGCAAATTAAGGAAGCGAAATCTTCATGTCTATGGCAACAGCTTTCCTATTATTTAATGAGAATATGGAAGATGATGGACTATTAAACAATTAATCTAATATAGCAGTAGCTAAAATGGCAATATGTACATGAGGCTTAGATCATTATGGAACATTTTATGAATGCCTGCTTCTCACTCTAGTCCCTAGAGTCTGGGTCACAAGCTAGAATCTGGATTTTTAAAAATTGTTCTTAAGCTGGCAAGACATTACAGGTTTATAATGATCTCTGAACTCTCATAATAGAGTTTTGAAGCTGGAAAGAGCTTTAGACAAGACCTCCACCAAATTTCTTTTACAGATGAGGAAACTGAGGCACACAGAAGTTAAGGGAATTGCCAAAGGTCACACTAATGCAGAACCACTACTAGAGTCTAGCTCAGGCTCACTCCTGTCCTAATGCTCTTCCCACCCTGTCAATTATTTGTCTCTAAGGCAATTTCTGTGCCAAGGACAGAACCAGGCCTGAAGAGAACTACAAATGGCAAAACTAAAACACTTAAACTAGCAGTTGAAGTGAGTGCCCAAATTTGAACAAGATAAAAATTATTTCAGGTGCTAATTTTTTTATTCTTTTATTTTTTTAATTTTTGACCAGACTTGCAATTTTATAAGCAAAGAGAGGTCCCAGTGAGGAAGGGGCTCCATCAATACAAATTGACACTTGCTCTGCAATTTATAATGTTAGAAACTTGTCTGGGATGTGGAAATATTAAGTGATATAGTTAATATGTGTCAGAGGAAGCCCCTGAACCCAGGTTCTTGACTTTGAAGTCAAATCTCTATCTGCTAAATCATGCTGAGTTATCTATCTATCTATTATCTATCTATCTATCTATCTATCTATCTATAGTGTGTGTATATATTCACACATTAATGAAGGAGATCCCACAGAAAATAGAATAGTAAATAATGCATGCAAATAAACTTAGAGATATAAGTAATTTATGAATCATAGTGCATTCATCCACCAGGATTTATTGTGCTTACTGTATGCCAGGCCAGGAAATCCCTCACATTCTACAAGAAAAGAGACCATATCCACTTCTATATATTTACAAAATAAATACAAAGTAATGGGGGGAAAGGGGAGAGAAAGTGAGAAGGAAATTAATATAGTTCTTGTGTGGGAACTAGCTTTGAAGAAAACTAGGGATTGGTTCTAAGCAAAAGAGATGAGATGAAAACCCATTTCTGGCATGGGGGACAGTCTCTCCAATGGCATGGAGATGACAAATGGACACTAGGAAAGAGGAGCAGTGAGAAGATCAGTTTGGTCAGATGGAAGTATAAGTGGAGCAATATATAATAAGTCTGGAAGAGTAGATGGGTTGGTGTCAAGTTACAAAGGCTTTAAATGCAAACAAAGGAGTTTTGTGTTTTCAGAGGTAATCGGGAACTGTAGAATTTACCGGCAAAGAAATAACCAAGTCAGGCTTGCGATTTAGGAAAATCATTTTGACAGTAACCTAGAAGATGAGCTGAATTGAGGAAACTCTTGAAGCAAGATCAATTAGGACACTGTTACAATAGTCCAAGCAAGGAGTGATGAGGACTTGATCTAGTGAAGTGGACATTATGAAAAGATTTAATAAGCCTTGATCACTTGGTCTTCCATGGACACTGAAAAGGCTTATATCCCAACAAGCAAGTCCATAAGTATATGACTCACAGCCAAACAAAGCAATCATTTTTTTAAATTTCAGATAAGTCATAGGTGTTAGAGACAGAGCTTTATACTAACTTATTCATATAGTCTTCAATATGTTCAGGACAGACTTCTCCACTATAAAATATGGCGTGCATTTTCACAGCTGCTGAGAGACACTGAGACTAGCAATGGAGAGAAGGCTAGTTGAGCCAGTCAGTGACTTTGTTTCTAGAGACAAATCTGTGCCTTTTTTTTTCTTTTTGGAGGGCAATTGGGGCGCAAGATCACGTGGCTAGTTTTTGTGTTAAGTGTCTGAGGTCAAATTTGAACTCAGGTCCTCCTGACTCCAGGACTGGTGCTCTATTCACTGTACCACCTAGCTGCCCCTGTGCCATTTTCTATAGTCATTTGTTTTTATTCTTGAATTCTTTCTCTTCATTTGAGA
>JAQQSW010013959.1:0-12202 GCA_028646575.1 Pseudocheirus occidentalis
ATATATATTATATAAGCTATTCAAATCAACCACAAAGGACCTCTGATGGAAGATGCTACCCACCTCCAGAGAAAGAACTGACAAACGGAAGTATGTATGGTATGATTTTATATATGTGTGTGTATCTATATATCTATGTCTGCATAGATATCTGTGTCAAATGGTGGCCTTCTCTAGTGCAGGGGGCAAAGAGTGAAAGTTCAGAACTTAAAATGTAACCAAAAGAAATTTAACTTAAAAACTAGCATTGAATTAAACCTACAGATTAATTGGGGTAGTAATGTAGAAATCACTGCCTCTTGGGCAGCCTGTCGCCTCTTGATTTCACAAGGTTACCAACAGGCCATGTTTAAGGATCACTGTTTGGTGACCTGGGCTCAGTCAGGAAACCAGGCCTTAGATGCCCATTCTCAAGTTGCCCTGGGCAAGCAGGTTTTCTTCCTGCCATGTAAGTTGCATGGAAGTGGGGTAGGGGAAGAGGGCTGGATATGTGAAGAGGAGGGCAAGAGATATCCTTTCCTACTTTGGTGAAAATCCAAAGGAAACCTGATATTAGCTGTGTCCCAACAAAGGGGCCACCTATAAAAGAGACGAGAAGCTATTTCTCCTCATTGTTTAGAGCCCACAGCCAGAGGCTCTCCCTGGATCTGTTGTCAACTCTTTTGGGTGTAATCCCCAGTTCAAGGGGCCATGTGATGATCATCCAGAAGAGGCTGGTTATATATGTCCCTTAGGACAAAACATATGTGCCTACCCATGGTGAAGAAGCATGTATCCCTAGTCCATGAGAGGTTCCCCACCAAAAGATCGGGGGGTCCTACTGGTCACTCTTGTTAGATAACAAAAATTCTGAAAGAAAGCAATCAGTACACTGGGCATCCTCTGAGGAGGATCCATGGAAGAACATGGGTGAGAATCACACAGGATGAAAAGGGTTGAGTCAGCAATCTTTCTTTCTTCCTCCCGACTCCCAACCTGCCAAATACTAACCCACCAATAAGCACCTGACAAAGCAGTTAGAATAGGCTCTGAGGAACCCATTGTTCCCCTCCCACTTATTGCTCATTTTCCATTGCACACTGGATGGATGTCCATTCTTGACTGGATGGTGAAACTACTCCCCAATACCCACCTCTGCCTAAAGTGATCCAGAGCTCACTCCAGCTCTCAGGTTCACTTCCCTTCCCATTAGATGGAACCTGATGCCCTGCTATTGCTCCCCAAGTTCTACCATGTACTCTCTTGTTGTGACTTCCAGATCACTAATATTGGTTGGCCCTTCTATCTTCAGTGAAAGTACAACCTCCTTCACGTGCTCTCACATAATTCCATTGTGAGCTCCTTGAGATAAAGGACTAATTTTACCTTTCTTTGTATCCCCAACACTTAGCATATCCCTTGGCACATAAAGGTGCTTAATAAATGCTTTTCCATTCCATTTATATAAGTAGGACTTTCTTTCATTTCCTTGTCAATTAGACCCTCTGAGACATTTATTCATTCAGATGTCCCTTCCTTCTCCTATCCTCTGCTTTATCTAAAGTGAGAATTTAAATATGTAGCTCAATTCTCGTCTCTTCAATCCACCCTCCACAGCTACTAAATTGATATTCTTGAACTCACTAGTCATTCTCATTCCTAGCTTCCTTCAAAGTTCAGTTCAAGGACTATCTCCTTTCATAAGGAGTTTGCTGATCCACTTATTTGCTAATGCTTCACACACCCCCGGCCCCCCAAAAATACCTGGTATTTATTATGTATATTTTGCAAGCACACATGCCATCTCCCAGAGAGAATGTAAGTTCCTTGGGGAACCAAGACTGTTTTATTTTTGTCTCCATATTCTCAGAACCTAGAACAGTGCCTAACACATTGTTAGTTGGTGGGTTGTTGTCTCTCATTTTTCTAAGAGGACCAAAATGACATCACTATGTTGGAGTCAAGATACATTGTGCCCTACTATGACTGATCAGACCAACATGAGCTCAGAAGACTCTACCAGAGTCAGTCACAAATAGTCCACATGAACATTTGGAGTGGAGATGTCTCCAGATTTACACATCTCACTCTTCTTTTGAGCTACTGCAATTCTGCTTCCCTCATAGACCACAGTGCCTCCTTTGATGCGGGCGCACTATGCTGGGCGGTCCTGCACCAGTGTCTCCTATGTCATACAATCAATTCCATAGTTTTTCAGAGAGACCTGGAGAGTGTCCTTGCATTGTAGGCTTTGCATGAGGGCTTGCCTTGTAGGAATTATGTCTGGTAGGCATGTGGAGGCATGTGCCTCCATAAAATAATCTTGGAGGCATATATTTGGCATTTAGACAAGGTGCCTAGTCCATCAGAGTTGCACTCTGCAGTAGAGTCTGAATGTTTGGCAGTTTAGCTTGAGAAAAGACCTCTGTGTCCAATTTCTTATCTTGCCAGGTGATCTTTGGAATGTTCCTAAGACAATTCCGATGGAAGTGATTCAGTTTCCTGGCACAGCACTGTTATGCTGCCCAGGTTCCATAGGCATACAACAATGAGGTCAGCACAATGGCTATATAGACCTTCATTTTGGTGAATACCTCTTCTCTCCCACACTTTCCTTCAGAGATTCTCAAACACTAAGCTCACTCTGGCAATGCATGCAGCAACCTCATTATCAATGCATGCATCCCTGGAAAGTGCACTACCAAAGTAAATGAACTTATCTACAGCATTCAAAATGTCTCCATTTGCTGTAACCAATAGTTCCATATGTGGGTGGTGTGGTACTGGCTAGTAGAGAACCTGTGCTTTCTTGGTGTTAATTGTTAGGCCAACATTAGCACAAGCTGCAGAAAATTGATCCATAGTTTGTTGTGCCTCAACCTCAGAGGCTACAGTGAGTAAACAATCATCTGCGGATAAAATATCACGCATCAGCTCTCCCTCCACTTGAGTCTTGGCTTGTAATCTTTTCAAGTTAATTTACCATCAGTTCCATTTTCATCCTTATCAAAGGCATTTAATAACATTGCTGAAGACATTATGCTAAAAGCATGGGAGAAAGCACAGAGCCTTGCTTCACTCCATTCATGACCAGGAAACATGAGAGCATCACCTATCATCTAGAACCAGTGCAAGCGTGCCATCATGAAACTGACATACAATACTGGTGAAGTTCTCTGGGCAACCAAATTTTGCCATAATTTTCCATAAGCCCTCATGACTAACAGTATCAAAGGCCATGGTCAGATTGACAAATGCTATGTACAGACCTCTGCTCTCCTGGAGTTATCAGGCAGCAAACACCATATCAACTGTTCTTTGGCCCTTTCTGAAACCACATTGCTCTGAGGTCAATGATCATCTTTTGGATGAAGGATTAGCCTATTAAAGAAGACTTTGGCAAGAATCTTGCCAGCAATGGCTAAGATAGAGACCCCCCACCCCGTAATTGTCCCAGGGCAATCTATTTCCTTTATATTTATAGAGATGGACAGAGGAGGCATCCTTGAACTCCTGAGGGACAACATCCTCTTGCCATATAACCCAGAAAATTTCAATCCTCTTTTGTATGATCTATGAACTCCCTGCCTTTTTAATCTCAGCTGGAATATAATCAGCTTTGTCATGTTTGTCAAGCAAGATTTACCTAATGGCATTCAAAACTATTTTAGTTGGAATTTTGGTTAGAGAAGAACTGCCTTCAACTTGAGATATATGGTCAATGGCTTCAACACTGATTGATGACAGTCTATAGATAACAATCTAGAAATATTCAGCCCATCTCTCCAAGATCATGTCTTTATCACTAATCAATGTGGTTTCATCAGCACTGAGTAGTTGAGATGTACCATAGGTCTTTGTTCCCTAAATAGGCTTCAGGGCATCATAAAAGTGCTTTGGATTGTTACTCTCAGCATAAAACTGAATTTCATCTTCCTTCTTATGAGCCAAGAATCCCACCCCTCCCTAAAATTCACCTGTATGTTACTTTTGATGGAATTAAACATTGGCTTTTTAGAGACAAATGAACTATCCTGTTGGTAAACTTTGTGGAGATCTCATTTTTTCATTTAGCACCTTCTGAATTTCCCCATCATTTCTGTTAAACCAGTCCTGGTGTTTGTGAGTGTCTTGACCCCAACGAGTAAATGTGGTGCTGTACACCAGACTTGGAAAACTGCCCACTCCTTTTCTGCTCCACTGTTGCCAATCATGTGTTGGCTCATCTTTCTCTCCAAGGAAGCAGTGAATTGTTACCACTTGGAGAAGCACTGTAATATGTTAACATGAAGTCTTCTGATAGTCATCTTGCCTTGGGGCCACCACTTTTGTTGAATGGGAATATTTAGCTTGGAGAGCATAAGTCTGTGATTAGTCCAGCATTTTGTTCCACACATCATCTTTGTCACTCTCACATCCTGTCTGTCTCTTCTCCTTAAAATGACATTAGGTCATAATTCTGGGTGACTTTAATGCAAGAATAGGCACAAACTACCAGACATGTCAGAGAGTCCTTGGGAGGAATGGAATGGGAAACAATAATAGCAATGGTCACTTAGTACTGAAGGCTTGTGCATCTCATGACCTCATTACCAGCACTTTTCCATTTACCTAAATACAATAAAACTTTGTATATGCACCCTCGCAGCAAACATTGACACTTATGAGATTTTGTCATTTTAATGTGAAGAAAGAATGACACTAAACACCCATTTTCAGCAAGTTACTCAAGGAAATCCCCCAGAATAAAATCAAAGGACACAAGACTTGAGCTAAAATATGCTAGGATTGCTCTCTAATGGGTTGTGCCATTATATTGTTCTGCCATAAAACACCACTGTCAGGGAGAAGGAGAGAAATCATGTCCCACACAACTCCTTGCATCTCCCATACACTGAAATATGTACCAGGGAAAAGACAAAGAGGAATTCTCTCTCAACTGTGAGGGTCTTCCTTCAGAGCTGACTCTCAAACCCCAGAGATTACTCATCTCCAAACCTACCCTTGCTTTTTAAGGCCACTACAAGTGTGACTGAGCTTATAACTATCAAGTTGGTGGAAGAATTTCTTCACACTTCCTAGAGAAATAAAAAAATGAAAACAATTCACACATACTTGACACTAGTCTGAAAGAGGCACACTTTTTACAATCTGTGACTAGGTCACTGAATGGCAGTCATTCAGGGTTCAAAGCACTTTATAAACATTTAATAAATCATTCCAAATATTGTACCCTCAGTACTCTGTAAATAGGACATTTAAGATGATGATTCAATGTCTGAAACAAAGTTTCAAATGGGTTTTAGCCCTCACACCCCTATACTAGAAACTGGATTGGTGCTGTGAGTGTGTGTGTTGGAGTATCTCAATGCATAAATAAAAGGGGGAGGAATGGGAAGATGTAAATTAAAAAACAAAACAAAACCAAAGTGGTAATTGAACTATTCTGGAAACTGGGTTTAGGAACTTGGACAAATGCCTGATTTGTTTGTAAAGAATTAGGTGTGTTTGTAAATTGTGCCTAGGGTTGTTTGTGGATGTAAGCAGGAGTGATTGTGTACATGCAAGACTGGGGTTGGACTAACCAAAAGGAAACAAGGTAGATCTTACATTCCACTGATAAAACAAAAAGTCATAGCTCAGTATGACAGAGGAAAAATAAAATTTAACAATGTTGACTTATAACATTAATGAATTGAATTCACCTATAAAAAGAAAATGGGCTATAGAATAAGTAAATGACAATGACCCAAGGAACACACCTAAAACAGAAAGATACTTCCAAGTTTTCAATGATGTCGGCAGAGAGAAGAGAATAACTTATCTTCACTTTACTGCAACCAGCTCAAATGTCTGCCTGGTCCTGGCTTAGGAGTTTCACCCACTTACTCAAAGATAGCTGTTATCTATTATTTCTGCTGCTGCTACCACCATAGCAAAATATTGTGGTTCTTTTGGAATAAGACCACCCTAGCCAACTCTTCTAGTCAATATATTTCTCTACCCAATTGTGTTCACATTTGGAGGCAAAGAAAGATACAAACCACTAATGGGGGAAAAGCCTCAGGCTTTCATCTCTACACCTGGTCACCAGGAAGAGACCTGTGAGCATATGATGTGCCTTGCTTTTATTGCTGTTATGCCTATTCTTTCTTGAATTAGGTGAAGGAGTACTGGGGACAGCTACAATCTTTGTAAATTTCCAAAGGTCAAAGGTCTGAAAAACTATGTCTATGTGGGTTTTGTGAATATCCCAGATGGGAAAGACCAAAGTACTGAGAGACATTTTTAACCCAACTTCAATCAACGATAGCCGAGAGAGAGTAACAGGGATCCATTAACCATGGTGTATTTGGAGACAAACACTAAGTAGAAACTTCTTTATGTTTGAGTCCACTCTCCCCAGGGAGCAAGATGATACAGGAAAGATTATACTCCACAATGTTGAGGGGAAGTATTTGTTTTTCTCTTCTTGATCTACCTTCACAGTAAATATCCCTTTGTAAAAGCTAATTGATGTTATTTGGTTAAAAACTAGGGCACTAATCATTAGTGGATAAAACACTGTAGATAAGAATGGATCCTTGAGCTAATAACATTAGAAAAAAGACCTTCAAACTCTCAGGGATACCCCCATAGAACCCTAAAATGGGAAGCTGAGTTATACTCTGGAAAGCCAATGTGTATTGTGTGTGTGTGCGTGCATGTGTGCTTGCATGTGTCTGTGTGTGTGTGTGTGTGTGTGTGTGTGTGGGTGGGTGTGGGTGTGGGTGTGGGTGTGAGAGAGAAAGGGAGAGAGCACAAATGCTCAGTGTCTTCTTAAAATTCAAATATGGACAGTATGTCTATAAATATTGATCACATGCTAGGTTATAAAGAACCTAAAAATTAATTATCAGAAAGAATTTGGAAAGTATTGACTATGTGTCAGCTGCTGGGATTACAAAGAAAAAAAAACACTGCCCTCAAAGGGAGAAAAAACATGTAAATAACTATATAAATGTTATTTTTATAATATCTGATACATGGGCTCCCTCTTTTCTTCTCCCCAACATGTCAAAAGCACTACATATCACCTTTCCTCTCAACTCTATCCTCCTTGTCAAGACCAACTCCTCTACTCAGGACCCTGTTCTCATTCCCTCTATCTCCTCTAAAGACTTGCCTCAGTAATCACCATTTTCTCCTTCATCTTCAATCTCTGCCTTTCCTTGCTCATTTCATGTTGTTTTCATATTAGTTCAAGTCTTCCCCATTGGAAAATAAAGTTTTGACTTGATTCCCTTACTCCTTCAAGTCATTGATCTATTTTTTTTCTCCCTTTCCCCTTTTCTCCCTTTCCTAGAAAGAATCTCTATAAGAACATCACAAGAGGGTTAAATTTCAGACTAATCAAAGGTGATTGGAAAAGCTAAGGCTGATGAAAGTTTTAGTGGGAAGCTATGATAGGCAACTAGGTCATTCCTTTTGTTAATTGATTGATTGAATCTTAAACTGTGAAGCTGGTTTCTCCCTTAGGGAAACCAGCTGATTCTTCTCTTGTTCCTTGTTCCTTTCTGTAATAAGATATAATATTGAGACTCTCCTTGTTCTGAAGATTGTATATAATATTGTGAACTGCTGAAGCTGTGAACATTGTACTGAATCTGATTTTGTAATGGAATAAACAGAGAGTTCACTAATACTGTGTCATCCGAATCTTAAAAGCTCCTCACAGTAGAATTCTCTCAGGATTCTACTGCTGACTGGCGTTACATTATGGCCAAGTTTGGAGTCAGGAAGCTTCATCTCCCTGAGTTAAAATCTGGCCTCAGATAATAAGTAGTTGTGTGACCCTGGGCAAATCACTTCACCCTGTTTGCCTCAGTTTCCTCATCTGTAAATGAGCTGGAGAAGGAAATTATGAACCACTCCAGTATCTTTCCCTAGAAAACCCCACAATGTGATCATGGGGGTATTTTGTGACTGAAATGACTAAACAAAATTTCCAGATTCGTCCATCATCACTTCAGCCCCGTCCTTGTCCTTCATTCCCTCCGGTGCTTGTTACTCGTATTGAATTTTCTAGTATTTTTGAAAATTGGTTTCTTAAAACATTATTGAATTTATAAAGAACAACAAACATGAACATTCCTATATGTAAAGAAGAACATGAGCATTAGATGTGTTTGGGATGAAAAATACCCTTCATCCTTAATTTAGTGAAAAAAAGTAAACCCAGAGATCTCTTAGGATAAGAACAGGAGTTTATTCTCTTCCCAGGGAGAAGAGGGTGGTCTGCCCCATGACTCATCATGGAGAAGAGGCAAGTTACAAAAGACAGGGCCAGAATTTATAACAACTGTTATATAACAACTGTTTCCTCTCTCATTGGTGGCGAGGCATACCTCACCAAATTCTTCCCAACTGGGATAGCAAGAGAAGGGGGGGAGGGTAGAGAGGGAGTTCTCTGTTGTCATAAGCTTGAATAGTCTTCAGCCCCATAGTTTCTACACAGCAGTAATTCCACCATATTCATGTTGAAAGGCAGAATCTCTGCCAGATGAGTCCTTAGATAAGCTCCCATAAGGTGGACACATGGAAGGAAATCCTAAAGATTGATCTTTGCTCCCTGGGGCATCAATGCTGCACTGGCTGAAAAACATGGTCTTGATTGAGACTCCCAGATTCCTGTGGCTTGCTCTCTTCAAAACGCCCAAGGTGGGAGACTCCACTCCCTTTACCAGAAACCAGGATCAAAGGTATTACCGAAGTCCCCAAGACAAAAACAGAGGAAAGCCAGTAGTTAAAGGTGACAGGTCTTTTTGAATGTCTCCCCAGCTAATCAAAAATGCCCCTTCCTCAACGTGTGAATAGCAGCCAAGTGAAACCAGGTCCAAAATGTCTATTCGTGCTCCACCATCTGTCTCTCAAAGGCACTTTTCTTCACGCCATCACAATTCTCCTGGAAGCAGCTCCTGGCATTCTCCCCAGGGAGACACCATGTGAAGCATTCTGGGCATACACCACACCCTCGTTACTAATGGAGAAAAAAAAAGGAAGCATAAAAAAACAGCCAACGCCTGACTGCCCTTGCATGGGATATGCTACGGCCATTGTTCCCCACCTTATTAATGGAAGGAAGGAGGCCCATTTCCTCCCTTTTTCTGTAGCACCAAGGTTCGTTATTAAAGTTCCGTAGCCTAGGATGTGCTGGTGAAGATGCAGGAAGTGGCAATATTGACAAGAGTCAATGTTGCTCCATCAAGGTCCAGGCGTGCGGTGCCAACCTCCTCTCCATTTTTTATAATTTTGCTGAATTCTCAGAGGAATGCTTTAGCTGTAGGTTACCTAGATACTGGGAAAATCTTTTGTAGTAATAATAATAATGTTATTATTACACGTTACTACATTATACTGCAGTGCCTTAAGGTTTACAAAGCACTTCATGAATAGTGTCTCCTTTGATTCTTATAACAACCCTGAGAGATAAGTACAATTATTATCCCATTTTTCAGTTGAGTAAACTGAAGCTAACCGAGATTAAGTGACTTTCATAGGGTCACGCAACTAGGAAGTGTCTAAGGTTGGATCTGAACTCAGATCTCCCTGACATTAGGTCCAGTGCTCGATCCATGTTGGTGCCACCTAAATGATGATGATGGATCACAGGATCATTGACTTCAGGAACTTAACGATTATTGAGGCTACTACTTCCTTTTTTTAAATTAGGACACTGAGCTTCACAGAGATGAGATGACTTGCTCAGGCAGCAAGGACTGAGCTGTGACTTGAACCCAGATCCTCTGACCTCAAATTCAAGGCTATTTCCTAGACTGGACTGACTTTCATGATATTATTTGCTGAAAATATGGGGAGATGTGGACTAAGCAGAGGTTTTAAAACTCAAATAGAAATGAATCCCTGCAGGCCTCATATGGATCTAGGAAATCACCAATTAGCAATGCTGAATTGTATTTTAATTCCGTTATCATTTCCTAATTGCATTTAAATGTGGAGGAGAAGAGCACTTTGCTGGCGGTTTGGGGCCTGCTGGCCAAGAGTTAGATGCTTCAGGCTTGATAATAATACAGATGGTTTGGGGATTGGTTGAATGACAGAGCCCAGATTCTTCATTAATGGTTTGATATTGACCTGACAGGAGCCCTACACTGGCTACTGTTTCACATTTTTATCAGTGACTTGGAAAAAGTAATTGATTGCCATCTTATCTAATTTGCAGATGACACAAAGCTGGGAGGGAGGGAGAGTCCACATAATGGAGGGCAGAGTCAGGATCCAAAAAGATCTTGACAGGATGATAGGAGCCAAGACTGCTGCCTGATTCAGACATTGCCCACACCAGCCTATAAAATGATTAAGGAAACCCATGAGAAAGTACAGCAAGAGAAATCTGCCATCCCAGAACAGCAAAAAAGGCCAACGAGAAATCCACAGTCAATAGAAAAAGGAGCCTTGCCACCAGTACAACTGTCAGACGTGGGACACTTGTGGCCTGCAAGACTGCATCACAAGCAGCAAGAACTTAGGACTCCCCTGAAAAAGGTCCAGGGTCAAGGGAAAGTTCCGACATGGAGTCCTTGAAAGACACAAACCAGGGCAGTGTCAACTAGTACTGAGCTCAGGACAGTCCAGGCTCTGAGTCCCAGAGCAGTCTATCCTGAGATAGCAGAGAGGACCCTGTATGGGGTGCAGGGACCCCAAAAACCCCCTCCCCAAAAATTTTTTTTAAAAATCATAGGCATATTGAGGAAGGAACAGGAAACTTTATTCTCCTCCCCTCTCTGTGGACTTACAGAAGACAGAACAAGAATTTATACCCTAAGGCGGTCAAACCCCCTCCCCCTGGCTGTCCCTTCTTCCAATGGCCAGGAGGTGGGCTCTCAGTCTTGGCGCGAAATCTAACCCAATGGTGGATAACAAAGAAGCCTGCCACTATTTCCTATTGGCAAGGAGGTGGGATAGGAAGCCAAGGTATCATCCAAGGCCTTATTTGGTAAATGCCAAAGCAAGGGAGGGGAAAAGGTCACAAGCCAGAGTGGAGGTTAAAAACTCCTAAAAGGGGCCTAATGCTAATGACAACAAGAGAATGGGGGAAGAGTCCTAGGTTGTGTAAATCCAGGACTCAGGTCTATCCAGTCTTACAAAAGTCTATTTCTGGTTTCCAGATGGTTTCTCTCCCTTCTCATTTTGAGGAGTCTTAACAGAGGGTGCAGAGAGTATACCCCACTCAGCCCTAAAGACCCAGCACCCTGAAATTCATAGATCCAAGAATGATCTGACCCAGGAGGTGACCAGTGGTATAAGAACTCAGGGAACTCAGGGCAAGACAAAGCAGGACTTGATCACTGCAACCAAAAGCGCAGCAAGGGTCAGAGCCTAGTCCTGGCACAGAATTCCATCGTGGGAACAAAAACTAAAGAGATGAATAAAGAGAATGCCAACTAGTATCAAATATTGCGAACTGAACACGAAGAATTATAAACAGAGAGAAGAGATCATATAAATAACTAGAAGAAATGAAGCAAAAAACTAAAAAAAAATTTTGTAAGCTTTTGAGGAAAGAATGCAAGGAGATTAAATAGTTTAGGGGAAAAAAAGTACACTTTACCCATGCAATGGAATCCCGGAAAACTAGAATAAATTGAACAGAAAATTTTAAAATGAGACAGCAAGAAATATTAAAACAAAAGCAAATGATTGAAAAAAAATTGAAGAAAATGTAAGATATCTAAAGCAACTGACACAGAAAATAAGCCAAAAAAAATTTTTTTTAATTCCATTAGTCACCCTGAATAGTATTTTTTAAGGTCTGAATGAAGAGGGTGCTCAAAGAGGGTTAGGGCTGCCTGAGACCCCAAAATACCAACATGCTGGGTCCTACTGAAAGAATTCCACTCAAGTCTTCTCAGCCAAGGAAAAAGTAAAGTTTATTGAAAGATATAGGGTAGACTCTTACAGAGCAAGTCTCTGCTAAGCTAGTCTATGGCACTCTCACACAGTAAATCTGTGCTAAGCTATCCTATGGCGTTCTCACAGAGCATGGAAGGAAGATGGGGTTCTATATACAGAAAGGTTGTGGGAGGAATCTAGGGGTGGTCCAGAGGAGGAGATTGGGGAGGGTCTTTAGGAAGAGTCAGATGAGGTCAGACTCCAGTAGGGACCGGTCTTCAAGAGTCAAAATGAGGTCAGATTCCAGTAATGAGTGATTAAGGGTGGGAAG
>JAQQSW010013960.1:0-12202 GCA_028646575.1 Pseudocheirus occidentalis
CCCAGGACCACCACTCAAGACCCCAATCCAGATCCAGGCCACTCAATGCAAGAGCCCTTGGCCCCGATGGATCGCGTCAGCCCCCCTGCCATCTGCAGGCCGAGGGCTCAGAAGCAGCCCAGTGGAAGCTGCTGCGGCTCTCAGACGTTCCTGCTGCTACAACCGCCTCCCACTGCCTCCTTGCCCTGGGAGCAGTTTGGCCAGACCCGCTCTTCTCCCCCCGAGTTATCAAAATCCACTGACCTTTCTCTTAGACTTTTTTTCTTCTGGCCTGATAGATGTGGTAATTGTGCCTCCAGTGCAGCTGATCTGCTCTCCTATAGCCTCGGTTCTCCGCCCGATGCCCCAGGGCTTGGGCCAGCCGGGGTTTCAGCCCCGGGTCCCAGACTGCTGTGAAGAGCCCCACCTGCTGCACTGCCTGTAGCAACAGATGTTCTTTCTGTCTTTTGGAGAGTTTTGGAGCTTGAAAAATCTGTTTAGCGTCCCATTTTATGAGTTTTTTAGCGTGTTTGTGTGGGAGCTGTGGTGCTTTGCTGCTTCTACGCTGCCATCTTGGCTCCGCCCCCCCATCTTGACTTCTTACTGAACCAATTCAACTCTATACTTTTTCTCTTGAATCCCTAGCCCCCTAATCATATTGCAGATACACCTTAGCTTGGAGTCACTCCCATCATTTTGCAAGCATTGTTCCTAAACACAGTGTTGCTGAATGCAAAGTGTTCAATTGGATCCACTCTAAATTTACATTACACAACCTCACCTGGGCCCTCACTGCTGCTAGGCAATCCTATTATGCTTCCCTTCCTTATTGGCTGACGATTGCATTCTTCTCAGCAACCCTTCCAAATCTGTTTATTGCTCCTTAAGCCTCCCATAGTTCCCTTTCCTCACATCTCAGCTGTGAACCTTGCCTCATATTTTACAGGAAAACTTGAGGCCATTCACTGTGAGCTTCTTCTCTTCCATTCTCCTTCATCTCCCATATCCCAGAAGGAATCTGCCCTTCTGCCACTACATCCTCCTTCACCTCTGTTCCACATGATGAGGTGATCTTACTCCTTAGCAAGGCCTACCCCTCCAGCTACACTAGCAATATTATTCCAGTGTCTACTCCAACAAATCGCCTCCTTTGTTGCTCCTCACTCTATCACTTATTTTATTTCTTTTTTTGGGGGATTTTGGAGGGCAGTTGGGGTTAAGTGACTTGCCCAAGGTCACATGGCTAGTAAGTGTTAAGTGTCTGATGCCGTATTTGAACTCAGGTCCTTCTGACTTCAGGGCTGGTGCTGCTCTATTCACTGCGCCACTTAGCCGCCCCTGTCACTGACTTTCAATCTCTCCCTGCCAACTGGCTTCTTCCTTACTGCTTACAAACATGATCCTTTCATTTCCATGAATTATCATTTGATATCTCTTCTGCCCTTTGTACCTAAATTTCTTGAAAAGGCCATCTACAATAGGTGACTTTACATTCTCATCTCTCTTCTTACCTCCTTACAATCCAGCTTCCGATTTTATCATTCTACTGAAGCTTTTCTCTCCAAAGTTATTCATGATCTTTTAGTTGCTAATTCAGTGGTCTTTCCTCAATCCCATTCTCCTTGACTGTAGCTTTTGAGTGTTGATCACCCTCTCCTCCTTGATGCTCTCTTCTCTTTCAAGATGCCACTCTCTTTTGGTTCTACTTATCCGATCACTCCCTCTCAGGTCATGCAGATCCTGCCCTTAACCATAGGGTAGACTTCTGTCCTGCACCCTCTTCTCCTTCTCTTCGGTTTCACTTGGTGATTTCCTTAGCTACCGTGGATTTAATTACTATCTCTATGCTGATGATTCTCATATCAGCAACTTCTGCTCTAAATTCTGTTTACTTCCAATCTCCCATTTCCCATTGTTTTTCAGACATCTCAAATTGGATGTCCAATAGATGTTCTTAATCTTTTTCTTGTTGTTCAGTTGCTTCACTCATGTCTGACTCTTTGTGGCCCCATTTGGGGTTTTCTTGGCAGAGACACTGGAGTGGTTTGCTGTTCATTTAACTCCTTTTATAGATGAGAAACTGAGGTAACAGGGTTAAGTGACTTGTTGAGGATCAGAAAGCCAGTAAGTATCTGAGGCCAGATTTGAACTTAGGAAGATGAATCTTCCTGATCTTAGGCCCAGCACTCTATTTACTTTTGATACCTAACTTTCCCATCTTAAACTAAGTCCCTTATGATTTCCCTTTCCTCTACCTCTCTGGAATATTATTCTAAGCCCTGTGATCCTAGATATTGTGTTATCGTGAGTGTGATTCCATGATATTTGAATTGTTTCTTTCTGGCTACTTGAAATATTTTCTCCTTGACTTCAGAACTCTGGAATCTGGCTGTAATTGTTGCTGTGAATTTTTATTTTGGTATCTTTCAGGAAGTGATAGTTTCTTTCCATTTCTGTTTTACCCTCTGGTTCTAGAATATCAGGTCAGTTTTCCTTGATAATTTATTTAAAGATGATATCTAGGCTCTTTTTTTGATCATGACTTTTAGATAGTTCAATAATGCTTAAATTATTTCTCCTGGCTTTTATTTTAGGTCAGCTGTTTTTCCAATGAGATATTTCACGTTTTTCTTCTATTTTTTCATTCTTTTGATTTTGTTTTAATTGCTTGATGTCTCATAAAGTTTCCACTTGCCCAATTCTAATTTTTAAGGAATTATTTTCTTCAGTGAACTTTTGTACCTCTTCTTCCAAAAGCAGAACTGACAATTTTTAAAGGAGTTCTCTTCAGTGAATTTTTGTGCCTCTTTTTCCATTTGGGCCATTCTGTTTTTCAAGGCATGGTTCTCTTCATTGGCTTTTTTTCTTTTCTTTCTTTTTTTGCCTCTCTTACCATTTGGCCTGTTCTGTTTTTCTTTGAGGCTTTGGGTATAGGAGTTTTGATGTTTTATCTTCTTCTGAGAATGTGTTTTAATAATCTTTGTCACCATAGTGAATTTCTACAGTCAGAATTTTTTTTTCTGTTTGCTCATTTTCCCTATCTAGTTCTTGACTTTCCCCTATTTGCTAAAGTGAGGCTGTCTTTCTGAGGTGGAGGGTGCACTGTCCCAAACTTCAATATGGATAAGTAGCTGAGAGCTATCTATCTACCTTTGAATCCAGGTGACAGTTAGGTAAATTCAGTCAAAAGTTGGGACCATGGAAGAGGAACCGTGGAATCTGGGAGCCAGCCTTGAGTCAAGATGAAAAGACCTCTTTGGTTACTTAGTGCTGACTGAGAAAATCATGATTTACTATGGTCTAGGGGAGGGAAAACTTTGTACTCTGTACCTTGTACCTCTTAAGGATGATTGAGTTAAGGATGATTGGAAACTAACCTCAAATCAAGAAGAAAGAAGACTTTTTTGACTGAGAGATTAAGACAATGTGACCTAGGGGTGGAGAACTTTGCCCTTTGTACTTTGTGTCCTTTAGGGAGACTTACTCTTTATGGATCATTGAGTTAAGGACTTACTGAATGATATCTTTTGTTTAAAACTATGTGGCCACTTTGGTGATAAGTTGTTGTATTATATCATTGTGAATACTGTACTTTGGTGTCTGTGAATGTTTTGCTTTAATTTACTGCTGAATAAATAGAGAGTTCACTATACTGTGTGATCAGAACCTTGAAACTGTTCACAGTTCTGGAAAGCTGCTTGTGCTTGGCTTTACAGTCCTTGACCCAGACAATTATTTCATGAGGCATCTAAGCCATGCTCACTTTCCTCCAGACTCCAATGGTCATTCTCTGGATTTTTCCATCCCTTTCCCATCAGAATTCCCTTTCTCTTTTCTTTTAGTTTCTACCTCCTCCCCCCATTTTCCAGATCTCTTTTATATGAAGTCTTCCCCTAAAAGACTATTTGATCTTGAGGACACAGATTATTTCTTTTGCTTGTATTAGTATTCCCAGCACTGAGCACAGTGCTTGGGAACATAGTAAATGTTTAATAAATTCTCTATCTGGAGTTACTGTTCAACGACCTATGAGCATTTCATTTAATTCTGATATCAAACCTAAACCACCAGGGGACTGGCCTAAGTCACATACATCCCAGAATAACTTCATTTAACCGAGGTCTTCTGCTACACCTTTAGGCTCCTCTGACCAAGTTCAGTCCTATCTTTGTTCCTCAGGTACATTCTGGAATGCCACACACAAGTGCTTCAATACATCTGCTTCCACCCCCTCACAGTGTTTATCTGATTCTAAGAGAGCTCCTCCTTTTCATACAAATTTTCCTGGAGGTGATCCAACCTCTCATATGTGTGTAGTCCTTCCTCCTAGTTCTGATTGAGTGATTTAATCAGAAAATGTTTTTAGTTCAATGGAAAAAAAGTAACATTTAAGTGGAAGGGATAATCAGAGGAGCCCCACATTCTGTTTCAGGAATAGAAATCCTGGGTGTTTGGGGAGAATGTAGAGAGTGAAGGGGAGTAAAGTGAAATGAGTTTGAAAGTCTGGATCTACATTGTGAAGAACTTTAAGTGCCAATTCACATAGTAGGTATGATACAAGATGGTGATGGTTGAAAAAAAGGAAAATATTTCGAGGCGAGTTGTTGCTAATTCAATTGTTCGGTCATTTCTGACTCTCTGTGACCCCGCAGAACACTGCACACCAGGCCCTTGAGTCCTCCATCATTTCTGACTCTTTGTGACCCCGTAGAACACTGCACACCAGGCCCTTGAGTCCTCCATCGTTTCTGACTCTCTGTGACCCCGCAGAACACTGCACACCAGGCCCTTGAGTCCTCCATCATTTCTGAAGTCTTTCCAAACCCATGTTCATTTTTTACATGATACTATCTATCCATCTGCTCCCCTGCTGTCCCCTTTTCCTTTTGCTTTCAATCGTTCCCCGAATCAGGGTCTTTTCCAATGAATCCTGTCTTCTCATTCTGTGGCCAAGATACTTAAACTTCAGCTTCAGCATGTAACCTTCCAGTGAACAGCGTGAATTAATTTCTTTAAGTATTAACTAATTTGATCTCCTTGCCATCCAAGGGATCCTCAAGAGACTTCTATCGCACCATCATTTAAGCGTCAATTCTGTAGGACTTGGCTTTCCTTATAGTCCAACTCGCAGCTTTACAATGCTGGCGGGAAAACCATAGCAAGGTCATGTCTGCTTTTGTGGATATTGTCCAGATTTGCCGTAGCTTTCCTTCCACAGATTTCCTTTCCCCTTCCCTCTCTTTCCCCTGCCGTTCCCCTCCCTTCACTTCTTCACAGTTGCCATCTACAGTTATCTTTGAGCCCAAGAAGATAAAATTTAACACAGTTTTCATTTCTTCTCCCTCTGTTTGCCAGGAAGTGATGGGACCAGTTGCCAAGATCTTAGGTTTTTTTTGTTTTATGTTAAGCTTCAAGCCAGCTTTTACTCTTTCCTCTTTCACCATTATCAAGAGGCTTCTTAATTCTTTCTCACTTTCTGCCATCAGAGGGGCATCATCTTTATATCTGAGATTATTGCTATTTCTCCTATCATCCTTAATTCTGGCTTTTGATTCATCCAGCCTAGCATTTCACATGATGTAATCTACATATAAGTTATTTAAGTTGACAATATACAGCCTAGTCATGCTCCTTTTCCAATATTAAACCAATCGGTTGTTCCATATTCAATTCTTACTGTTGCTTCTTGACCTGCATACAGGTCCTTCAGGTAACAAATAAGTTGATCTAGTACTCCCATCTCTTTGAGGACTTGCCATGTTCTGTTGTAATCTACAGAGTCAAAAGCTTTAGTCAATGAAGCAGAAGCAGATGTTTTTTGTTTTGTTTTTCTTGAAACTCCCTTGCTTTGTCCATAATCCAGTGAATGTTAGCAATTTTGTCTCTAGTTCCTCTACCTCTGAAAAGCAGCCTGCACTTCCGCTAATTTTTGGTTCACGTTTTTTCAGAATTTTAAGTGTAACCCTGCTGGCATGTGCAATGAGTGGAATTGTTTGACAACTTGAATGTTCCTTGCCATAAGATTAGGATGCAAACTAGTCTTTTCCAATCCAATGGCCACTGTTGAGTTTTCTGAAATTGCTAGCATGTTGCGTGCAGCATTTTTAACAGCATCATCTTTTAAGATTTAAAATAACTCAGCCGAGGGTGGCTAGATGGCGCAGTGAGTAGAGTACTGGCCCTGGGGTCTGGAGGACCTGAGTTCAAATCCGGCCTCAGACACTTGACACACTTACTAGCCACGTGACTTTGGGCAAGTCACCCCAATTGCCCTCCAAAAAGCAAAAAACAAACAAACAAACAAATAAAATAACTCAGCTGGAATGCCATCACTTTCATTAGCCTTATTGTGAGCAATTCTTTCCAAATCCCAGTTGACTTCATTCTCCAGAATGTCTGACTTCATGATTGTCTACAGGTAATATTCAGATCTGTCTTATCTGGTTCTCTTGTGTCTTCTTGCCACCTCTTCTTAATTTCTGCTTCTGTTACATCCCTACCATTTTTGTCATTTATTGTGCCCATTTTTGCCTGAAATTTCACTTGTCTAATTTTCTTGAAGAGACCTGTCATTCTCATTCTATTGTTGTTGTATCTTTGCGTTACTTACTTAAGAAAACCTTACACGTCCTTGCTGTTCTCTGGAATTCTACATTTAGTTTCCTTTTCTTTCCTTTTTTGGTTTCCTTCTTTCATCAAGCAGACATTTGGCTTTCTTGCTCTTTTTCTTTTGAATGTTTTTTGTTGCCTCTTTCTGTACAATATTGTTGCTGTCCATCCAGAGTTCTTCAGGCACTTTATATACCAGACCTAATCCCTTAAATCTATTCATCACCCCCATTTCATATTTATAAGGGATGTTATTTCAATCATACCTATATGGTCTTGGTCTTTTCCCTTCTTTCTTCAATTTAAGTCTGAATATTACAATAAGAAGTTCATGATCTGTGCTACAGTCAACTCCAGCTCTTGTTTGAACTGACTGCATAGAACTTCTTCACTTTCGGCTGAAAAATATCCAGTCAGTCTGATTTCTACAGTGGTCATCTGGTGATGGGCACAAAACAGATGTAAAAAGTAAGAATCATTCACTCTCCACTTAATATATGGTCAAAGGTTATGAAAAGTAATTTTCCAGAGGAAGAAATTCAAATACCAGCCCCTAATAGAATATCAATAGGAAAAAATTCAAATCACTCGTGATTAGAAATATATGTATCAAAACAACTCTTGGGGTCTTCCACCCATCAGATTGGGAAACCTGATAGGAGAGAAAAATGCTGGGTGGTATGGGGGCTTTGAGAGAACAGACAACAGCTAAAAAGGTTCTCATTGTGAAATCATCTTGGTGAAATCTCTGAATTTAAATAGGCAGCTCCTTAGATAGCAGATTCATTGAGGGGTCTGTGCCTAATGCATTTCCAGTTTCTTAGACCCTGCCAGAACCTGTGCTCTACTAATATAATCTTTAAATTCAATCAATCTGCAGAATTGAAAGTCATCTGGGAAAACTTGAAACCAATCTGTCGGAACCTAGATATAGAACATCTCATACCATATAACAAAATGAACTTCAAACAGGAATATGAGTAAGATATAAAAGGTGACATCAAAAACAGTTTAAAGATCAAGGAAGAAATTACCTTTCAGATATACGGATAAGGAAGCATTTGTGACCAAACAAGTCATAGAAAAGTTCATTCTCCACACAGCTCCAAAATGATTTTCTAATGTATGGATTTGATCATGTTCCTCCTATAATTTAAGTGGTTCCCTATTACTTCTCATCCCCTCCTATGGATTTAAGTGTCATTTCTATGCTGATGATTCTCAGATCTACCTGTCTTGCCCTAACCTCTCTGCTGACTTTTGGATTTGCATTTCTAATTACCTTTCAGACATGTTGAACTGGCTGTCCAGCAGACATCCTAAACTTAAACATTTCCAAAACTGAACTAATCTTTCCCGTTAAACCTCCTATTCCCTCCCTTTCAAACTCTCTTTTACTCTAGAAGGATACCTCCCAGTCCTTCAGGCTCATAACTTCAGTGTTAACTCCAACTCCTCCCTATCTTTCACTTCCCTTCCCCCCAAACCTATATATAATCTGGTGCCAAGGCCTATTAATTCCAACATTTTTTAATTCCAACATTAATTCCAACTTCTCTCAAGTACATTCCCTTCTCTCTTCTGATACTGCCACCACTCTGGTGCAGACCCACATCTCCTCACACCTAGACTTTTGCAAAAGGCTGCTGGTTGGCTTACCTGTTACAAGTCCCTCCCCACTCAAATTCTATTCTCCATTCAACCACCAAAGTGACTTCCATAAAGTGCAGTAAATTCCAGTAGCTCCCTATCACCTTCAAGATCAAACACAAAATCTTCTGTTATTTGAAACCCTTTATAACCTAACACTCTGCCCTCAACCTTTTTTCTAACATCTTATATCCCTGGCATACTTTTCTGTCCAGTGACGCGGGCCTCCTTGCTGATTTCCAAACAAAACACTCTCATCTCTTGGCTCCAGGCATTTTCTCCAGCTGTTCCACATGCTTGGAATGTACTCCCTCATCTTTGCCTCCTGGATTCTCTGGCTTCCTCTAATTTCCAGGCAATATCCCACTGTCTACAGGAAACCATTTCAAGTGTTTCTTAATTCTAGTGCCTTTCCTCTGTTGAATATTTCCTATTTATCCTGTATATAGATTATTTGTACTTTATTGTTTTCATGTCTTTTCCTCTATTAGATTGTGAGCTTTGGGGCAGGGCCCTTCTTTTGCCTTTCTTTACCTGGACTTGGTATGTTGTAGACACTTAATAAATTCTTATTTTGACTTGATTTGAAAATACAAATTCTCATTTTCTGCATTCAAAGCTCTTCACAACTTGGCTCCCTACTGATGTGGTCTGGGATGCTTTTGTCTGTAACCTCAATTTGTAAAACCTTACTTGTGTCCGAGTATCTATGTATGCAACATCAGTCTGTAACAAGCCTGTGCAATTAAGTTGTAAAAGTCACACTTTCCCCCAGCCATAGAGGCATCAACTTTGCCTCTCCCCTTCTCCCAGCCTGAAAGTCTTCCCTTAGCTAGCAAGTCTGCCTAGAGACAAGCCTTCAAAAGCATTCTATAAACAAACCCTTAGAGAAATGCATAGCCCCTGTGTTCTAAGTGCCCAGCTGCACCCAAAAGCCTTGAACAACATTATCAAAGAGATAACTCTGTCTCAATATGGTACCTTCTGAATCCCTAATCAGTCTAGTTCCCAGACTTGGAAACAATAAAGCCTGTCCTCCCAAACAGTCATATTGGACATATCTCATTCATCCTTGACCAAAAGTAACCTAGTGACCGTTTCAAGCTCCAAACCACACCTCCCTATAGCCCCCCTTAGGGGGATTTACCAGTGAATTATGGGCAATTCACATGTGCAGTTGATATAAAAAGTGCATGTCCCTTTAAGCACTGACTACTCCTAAACTCTTCCCAAACTCCTCCCTAACTCCACCTTTGCCCACCTAGTTAGCATAATTAGCCTTTGACTGACAGTTTTAGGGTTATAAGAACTGCCCCTCAAACCACAGCTCTTTGCAGGCTCTCCTTAACCTTTTCCTGCCTGCTGCAGAGCGTAAAACTTTCTAACTCTAACTTAGATCCCTGCACTTTGAAGATCTCCCTATTTTTCTCCTGCTTGCTACTAAGCCAGCATATTGGTAAACTTTGAAACTTTTCCAAAAGACAGCTTGGGTCCTATGTGAAATTCTTTCCAGACAAGAACCCACTAGGGATTATACGACATCGCTCAGACACCCCATCAGACACCCCCGACTCCCCATACCTCTTCACCTACCTTATACATTACTGCTCTTTATAAACTCTGTTGTCTATACAAACTGTCCTTACTGTTTTTCATGCACATCTTTCCATCTCTTATCTCTTTAACTTTGCACTGGCTGTACCCCCTCCTCTTCTCCCCCCACATCCATACTCATACCTGAAATGCTCTTTTTACTAATTTTCCCCTTTTAGGATTCTAATTTCTTGTTTTCTTTTAAATTTATTTTTATTTTTCACTATTCACTTCCATAAGATTTTGAGTTCCAAATTTTTTCCCCATCCCTTCCCTTCTCCCACCCCAGGATGGCATGCAATCTGATACAGGCTCTACGTATACATTGATAGTAAACATTTTTCACATTAGTCATGTTGTAAAGAAGAATTAGAACTAACAGGAGAAACCACAAGAAAGAAGAAACAAATCAAGATAACCAAAAAAGGGAGCAAATGGTGTGCTTTGATCTGCCTTTAGACTCCATAGTTCTTCCTCTGGATATTGGTAGGATTTTCCATCATGAATCTTTTGGTGTTGCCTTAGGTCCTTACATTGCTAAGCAGAGATAAGTCTTTCTAGTTAGTCATCACGCAGTGTTGCTGTTACTGTGGAAAATGTTCTGGCTCTGCTCACTTCACTCAGCATCAGTTCATGTAAGTCTTTCCAGGTTTCTCCAAAGCCCACTTGCGTATCATTTCTTATGGAACAATAGTATTCCAGTACATTCATATACCAGAACTTGTTCAACCATTCCCCAACGGATGAGCATCCCCTTAATTTCCAGTTCATGGCCACCACAAAAAGAACTGCCATAAATATTTCTGTATATGTGGGTCCTTTTCCTGTTTTTATGGTATTTCGGGATATAGACCTAGAAGAGGTATTTGCTGGATCAACACAGTTTTTTTGTTTTGTTTTGTTTTTTGCTTTTTTTTTTGGAGGGCAGTTGGGTTTAAGTGACTTGCCCAATTAGGGAATGACTTGTATTCTTATAAGTTTGACTCAATTTTCTATATATTTCAGAAATGAGACCTTTATCAGAGACAATGGTGTAGCTCCAGTGCAACATTTACAGTGCCCACAATCAAAATAAAGACTATGACTATAAATATCGCATGATGTTTGATCGCAAAATATAACATTCTCCAGGTAGAAGACAGAACTAAAGCATTTATTTCAACACCAGAAAAATGAATCCCAAAACCAGTAAGCCGATTCCATCATGGTACCAAAGATATTAAGAAGCCATCACACTGAGAGCCACAGCATCCTTCAGTCTTCCCACAAACCAATATCAGATCAATATTTACTCACAAACCCCTCTATCTTCTTGTCTGAGCTCCTCTCTCCCACCTCTGGCTAGCTCCGGCTCCCAGCTTCCTGTGGGCTGTGCTTCCTTTCAGCAAACTCCTCCCACCACAGGCTCCATGTGACCGCATTCAGCCTATCAGGGGACAGAGTTTATCTTCACAGCAGGGAAGCTTCCTGTGGGCTCTGCTTCCCTTCAGCAAACTCCTCCCACCACAGGTCCCATGTGACTACAGTCAGCCTATCAGGGGATAGAGTTTACTTTTAAAGCAGGGCAGGTCTTCAAATTCCCTTCTAGGTCTATTAAGGGACAGGGAAGATCTTCAAATTCCTGTTCCCATTACAACCATCTGTAAAAATTGTTTCCCAGTTTTCTCCTTCCTTTTTTTTTTGGTTTTTATTACATTTATTTTACATTTATTCTTTCTAAATAAATGGGTAGCTCCCTTAATGGAGTACCCCGACTCAGACAAATGTGAGTCTTTTTGTTTTTGCTACTAATTTTAATTTATTTTCTTGATTACATCATTCATTTCCATTTTTGAGGAACAATTTTTCTCCCCTTCTTTCCCCTACCCCCAAGCACAAAACATTGATCCCACTGCAAAGCCCCTCCTACAATCTGTTCTCTTTTATGTCCTCCTCCAACGCCCTCTAACTTTCTAGTAGGGCAGGGAGGGGCTCCCTGCCCCCGTCCCTGCATGTCTTATTTCCCAGTTGCATGCAGTTAATAATAATAATTATATATATATATATATATGATTATGTTTGTTTGTTTGTTTTAACATTTGATTGTATACCTTTAAATACTAGACTTGCAATCCCTCCCCTGTCACCCACTCCCACTGGGAGGAGCAGCAATTCAATACAGGCTGTACCTGTGTAATTACACAGAACATCTCCATGGTGGGCAAATTGTGAGAGGTTAATTGTATGTCCCTCCTTCCTATCCTGCACCCCCCCCTTGTTTTGTTCTCTACCCTGTCCCTGTCCCTTTACTGAGATGAATGCTTCCCACACCCCTCCCCCACCCCGCCCTTCCCTCCATTCACCCTTCCCTCCATCACCCCCCTCTCATCCC
>JAQQSW010013961.1:0-12202 GCA_028646575.1 Pseudocheirus occidentalis
GTATAGTATAGTACAGTACAGTACAGTACAGTGTAGTGTAGTATAGTATAGTATAGTATAGTATAGTACAGTATAGTACAGTACAGTACAGTGTAGTATAGTATAGTATAGTATAGTACAGTATAGTATAGTATAGTACAGTATAGTATAGTATAGTATAGTACAGTATAGAAAGTGTGTCCCAAAAGACACAAACCTACGTAACATATACATTTATGTGTAAATACATGTGTGTATACGTATATATGTGCATGCGCGTGTGTGTGTGTATTACAGAAGAAGGGAGGGGAAAGATGAAGGAGAAGAGGAGACAGAGACAGAGAGACAGAGATGGGAGAGAAACAGGCAAACGTACACACATACATAGAGAAAAAACTGAAACTGGGTTTCTTACTCTACACCACCGCATTCATTCAGTGGACTCCATGACCTACTTGATTGAAGTCTTGGCATCAGTGGTTCTTGTTGTTGTTGAGTCATTTTAGTCATGTCTGATTCTTTTGTGACCTCATTTGGGGTTTTCTTGGCAGAAATACTGGAGTGGTTTGTCATTTCCTTCTCCAGATCATTTTACAGATGAGGAAACTGAGACAAATTGGGTTAAGTGACCTGCCCAGGGTCACACAGCTAGTAAGTGGGTGAGGTCACATTTGAATTCAGGTCCTCCTGACTCCAGATCTGGAACCTAGTATCTAAATAGTACAGTGGATAGAGTATGAGGCCTGGGGTCAAGAAGATTCATCTTTCTGAGTTCAAATCTGGTCAGACACAACTGAAAAATGACTGAAACAAGAAAAGCGTCAATTCGATGGCTCTGCCCAATGTGGATCTCAGAGCAACTGAAGAAAAGTTAAATCTCCTGTTTTCTAGTAACATGCCAGAAGGAGATGTGGATCACACCAATAATATTAATTTCCTCTTCAGGTCATGATTATCATGAGAAACAAACAAAAACAATTTAGTTCCAAAACAAATGGAACTAAAATTATCTTGAACATTATACAGGATTACAAGGACCTGTAGTGACTCTGCAGACATTTTGCAAAGAGCTCCACGTTCATAGGAGGAGAACACAAATAGATAGCTGGGGGTGACTCAGGGTAACCTAGAGTGACCACAGAGTCAAGCTGTCATGATGCACAACCAATTCTAAGACATCATACCTATGTGTGATGAGCAACACTAACCTGAAACATGATGGAACAACAACCAACCACTATTCCAAAGAACTTAGGTTGAAACACACTGCCCTCCCTCTGACAGAAAAGTAATGAACTGAGTACAGATTTAGATTTGGCCATAGCTAACACTTGACTATACATGTTTGTAAAAAGGGGTTTTATTTTTCTTGCTTTCTCAATGTGGCAGGGAAGGGGCTGATACAGAGAGTAGTTATGGGAGGGCAAGAAGGTGGATCTTTGTTTGAAAATAAAATTATATTTAATTGAAAAAGAAACATTTGTTTTGATATTTGGGGTTATTTACTATTCAATCAATTCTTATTTTATATTTCTAAAAAAGATGAATTGACTATCCACAGACACAGTTATAATAAAATAATTTTGTGACAGTTAATTTCCTTTCATTAAAAAACAGCAACAACACATTTTTCCTATTTGTTTCTATCTTACTGACGAGGTAATGATTGGTCAAGAATACTTTTACTGGATAAATCATCCCTCTATTCATCAAGACACCATCCTAGTTCGAACCCTTATCAACTCCTCCCTCAAAGATCTTTCCATTAATCCTCTTGCTGCCAATCTCTGCATCATCCAAGCAATTGCTAAACTGATATTCCAAAAGTACAGGTCTTATGATATCACAACTCTATGCAATAATTTTCAGCGTCTCCCTATGGCTTCATTAGAATGAAAGCTCTCTGAGGACAGAGACTGTTTTTATCTTTTTTTTCCTCCTCAGTGTTTAGTACAGCCCTGGCATATTGTGATTGATTGATTTTTTTTGATGAGTTCTTTCGATTGTACCCCATTTCTGGGACATCTTTAGAGTAGGTCATACATCTGTCATACTACATAGAGTAGGTCATACAACTTGAGTTAATTTAGACTAAAATATTGCAGAAAACACCACATGTCTCAGAATCAAACCAGTCTCAGGGAATGCTACTTAGTCTAACCTAGGCCTAGCTGATGGTACGTACCTAGGCATCTCCCTTTATTGAACCAAATTGCTGTTTCAGTCGCCATCATTGAGGCACCATTCTGCCTTTGCTACTTGTTCCCCATGTGACCTTGGGTCTATACCTCTCTGAGTATGTTTTCTCATCAGTAAAATGGGGAAAATTTTTTCTCTGGTGTATCAGCAATGTAGCATTCACAATGCCTATAGTAACTATAAGTATGTTGATATGGTTATTAATCAAAAAATGAAACATATATTCTAGACCAGAGGTATCTAACACTCAGCACACTGACACAGGAGCTCAAATCAAATTAAAATATAATTGGGAAACATTTAATAAATAAATACAAATACAACAGAACATAGATGGAATTTTCTATTTGGGTTAGACAGCACTGTGCTAGACTGTAGCCCTATGATTTTGGTCAACTTCATATCCCTTCGTCTCTATTATTTTTGCCAGCACTTTCTTTTGCAAGTTAAGTTCATTTTAGAGCTGTGTTCTAGGATAAGCCTGTCTCAAGCCAATGACCCTAGTAGTTTAGGGTCCATTTTGAAACAATAGGTCATTCAACATCTAACTAAAAGAGATTTACTTAGCCATGGGAGAAGAGGGATACTCATTCAAGATGGACATTGAGGACAGCAAGTTGATCCAGCTGAGTGAAAGTCACTTGTCTGAGTTGTCCTTCAAGATCCATTCTCTAAGCATCTATGCTCTTAGGAGCTTCTCCTAGCTGTGATGAGGTGATAAGGAAGTGACCTTAGTTCTCTGAACCAACCAAATCCTGAGGAAGCTCTCAATTCCTTTTAAGGAAAAATTAGCCTAATTTGTATGGGGGGAGGGGTTAGCGTAATTCTCCTACCATAATCTGGAAGAATCTTAGTGGTCTAATAGGACACTGAGGCCCAGAGAGGTTAAGCGAGTTGTATGTTGTCACATAATAGTCATATTAGTCACATAATAGTGGTAGAGCAGGGATCTGAACTCAGGAGCTTTTGGAAAGAGTTTTTAAATCTTACCTCTCCCATTCTAGCTGGCTGTGAACAGCTGGTTAAACCTATTTGTTGTCACTTAGCAAAGCTAAGTCATGTCAAAATCCGTTGAGGAGTACTATTGAGATTCATCTACTTACGAGCATCCAAGTTACTGTGATTTTTGACCCAAGAAAACGTTTAATTTTCCTTACTCTAAATCTCTCCATGGGTCATGTGTGTATCCTCCTTCTAACCTTCATCCTTTGGTCAACATGATTATTTCCTGTTTACTTGGCTAATCTAGTATTTGTGTGGTCTTTGTGACTAATATGTTTCACCTTTTGAATTAGAGCTAAATAAACCCACTTATAATTCCAGTTCTTTTAAAATAGACTCACATCTGTTTTCTCTTCCTGGTTTGGGTGAGGCAATTCATAGCATCATTGGTTTGGGAGGGGGAAGGGGAATTTAGACTTCTTCCTGGCATCTTATTTTGAAAAGGACAAAACTAAGTCCTGAGCAGGATTAAAGACTTGCCCAAGGTCATACAGGCAGTAAATACAAAACTGGGATTTAAACTCCTCTCCTCTGAATCCAGATTCTGCCCTTCCCCAGCTGGAGGTTACAAAGGGTAGATGTTAGAGGCATATACTTATATAGGACTTCTTTAGCAGTAACAAAAGGATTTCTTGTGAGGATTAATAAAGGATTCTGAAATGCATTGAAATCTATAGACAGATAAATTCCACTTACATTGCTTTTTTTTTTTTAACAGAACAGCTCAATTCTCCAGGGCACATCAAACCTGCTTATCTAGGTAGTACAAATTATTTCAGCTTTATGTGTCTCTGAGCACACCCCAGAGAGTACCTGAAATCCTGTGTAAATCAACACTGATTTTTTTTAAAAAAATGATCTTTTGTCAGCTTGCTGAGAATAGAATTAATCTCAAAAGAGGCAAAATTGGAGCAATGATACACTCCACATAGCTAGAACAGGAAATATAGCTGTATGGGTCTGGTTTGAGTATTTTGTTTCTACAGAGGCATCCTGACTATGATGTGTTAATTAATGTCCAAGGATTCTCAAGCAAGGAGCATGTGGCCTACATGTGGCCTGAAGTCAGTATAAAAGGGCTGACTTTCATCCACATGGGGTCATTTCAGTGCAGCAGTGAAGGTCTTTCTGATAATAAAAATACTGCTTTTTTTGCTCCCTAGTGCCTGAAATTTTACCATTAGGCTTTCTCTCTTTTGACAAAGGGAAGTTTTCAATCTGAGAATTACCCACACTGATGAAATCACAAGAAAAGAAAGGGAGAGAATTTGGAACTCAAAGTTTTTAAAACAAATGTTAAAAATTGTTTTTACATGCAACTGGGAAATAAGATATACAGGCAATGGGGTTTAGAAATCTATCTTGCCCTACAAGAAAGTAAAGGGGAAGGAGATAACACGGGGGTGGGGGTATGGTGGGGGGGGATGGGGGTGTGATAGAAGGGAGGGCAGACTGGGGTAATCAGAATGTAAAGCCATCTTGGGATGGGGGAGAGAGATGGGGAGAAAATCTGGAACTCAAAATCTTGTGGAAATGAAAGCTGAAAGCAAAATATTAATTAATTAATTTTTGAAAAGGAAAAGAAATCATCTAATTGAGTTTGATGTTGGTTACTATTAGTGATCCATTATCATCAAAGGAATTTACCTTTTGTAGGTCTCATATTCTTCATCTCCAATGTAACTAGGATACTGATTTCCAAGGTACTTTAAGATCCTAGGATCAAAGTATCACATGAGGATAGAACACACCTGTATTATATTTATTTTTTATTTTGACTGGGTTCCCTAAAAGTCGATGCTTGTCATTGGTCATTATTGAAAATGCTGAGATTCAGAACGTGTTCGGATGCCCAGGAAACTGTCCCTTCATGGAAGAGTACAACTTTGTTCATGTCTTAACATTAGATCTCCTGCTGTGAGCAGGCTGAGGATGTAAACTTCTGCAAACTTGGGGAAGCTCTTTATCACAGCATTCATACCCTCCTAGCTACACCACATCACACACAGGAATCCTATATCAAGAAAGCTGAAAACTCGGAAAAGGCATGCCTCCAGGGAGGTGCGGTCTTCTCTCATGGTTCATAATACCTTTTTACAAAATGAAATGTAGAATACATGGCAAGTCGGGAGTGAGGGCTAATTAGAATCAGAGGTGGGGAACTGTGGCCTTGAGGGTACTTATGGCCCTTCTAGGTCCTCAAGTGCGGCCGTTTGACTGAATCCAACCCTCACAGAACAATTCCTTCTGCCTGGTGACCTTGGAATTATTGTTGGATTTGGGTGGGGTATAATAGAAGTGCTTTCCACCTGACAGTGGTGATTAGTCTGAATGCTGGCATGTTGCTTCCCTGGTATGTGCCAATAGGGAATATTAAAAGGCTTATATGATTTAGGAATACCTAATGGGTATAATTCAGATAATCCTGAATTTCATTTAGGAATACCTCAAATCCACCAGTTAGTCACACAGTGGTTCTCAACCTTCCTAATGCCGTCACCCTTTAATACAGTTCCTCATGTTGTGGTGACCCCCAACCATAAAATTATTTTTGTTGCTACTTCGTAACTGTAATTTTGCTACTGTTACTAATCACAAGGTAAATATCTGATATGCAGGATGTATTTTCATTGTTACAAATTGAACATAACCCACAAATGCTGGGATGGTAGGTCTCTTTGGGTACTGCCAAGAGTTTTCTCAGAATCCCTTCTATGGGCAGTTGCTCTATTATAAGAGCATAGGATTTAGAGCTGAAAAAGACCTTATAGATCAGTCAATCAATAAACATTGATTAAGCCCCCGACTCTGTACCAGGCACAGTTCTAAGTGCTGGGAATGCAAAGAGTCAGAAGACTTCCCTGCCCTTAAAGAATTTACAAACTAATGGAGAAAATAGTATCACAAATGTAAGGCTCAGAGGGACTTTAGAATCTTTTCTTCCATTTTACAGATGAGAAAACTGAGGCTTAAGAAGGTTAAGGGACTCATCTAGGCTGGTAAATGCTAGAGTCAGCTAGTCAATAGTCAATAAACATTTATTAGTGGCATACTATGTGCCAGGTACTGTGGAATGTGCTCCAGATAAAAAGAAAGGCTAAAGATGGTCTCTGTTTGTGGCCTAATTGTAGAGAACCCTGGAGGATTTGAACCAAAGTCTTCCTGATACCAAGTTTATTTCGAGATCCACAACACCATGAGCATTTCTTAGGAGAGATTTTTGTGTTTCAAACCTGGTGGTAGAAACTACCTGCTAGGTAGATGAGGTCACTTGGGAGTCTATCTAGCTGTACCAGCTGTAGCAGGAAGCTCAAATGAGGACAGATTTAGAAATAATTTAAAATTTCCTAAGTAATTACCCATCAAATCCATCCCACTCCCTAACCACTTTCCTGCTTCTTATAAGGGAGGGAGATATCTAATCAGCTCACAGGCATTTATTAGACGCCTATACTATGTTATAAGCACAGTGCCAAGATCAGGGAATTTAAAGAAAACCAAATAGATAAATCTATTTATTTACATTATGTAATATTTATTTTAATAGGGCTCAGATCATCCTGAATTTCTAAATGATAGAACTCAAGATATCTCCCTTTTAATGGAGAGTCCACATCCTTGCAGAGACAAAAGACATGAAGTGAAGTTGCTCCTTACATCCTAACCTGACGTCTATCTCTCTTCCAGTAATGGCCTGGGATCAGGACTTTGCTTTTTTCCACCTTTTAAAAGGGGGCATGAGTTTGCAGTTCAGAGAGTAGGAGGGCTGTGTGTGTATGTGTTTGTGTTGGTGGATGGGGAGATGACAAGTGGTAGATCTAAGTGTGTGCTCAGTCATATGTTGGGGGTAGTGTTATAATATCTAAGGAAGAGGTTTCAGGGTGGGGTGAAAGAGAGGAAATGAGGTAGAGAAGTTGCTTTTACCACTGTGATTCTGTGAAAAGAAAACAATGCTAGAAAGATCACTTTCGGGATAATTTATATTACTTCAAGGACAAATGTAGGGTGTCCCCAAATTTTAAAATTGCATTAAAACTGGGGCGGCTAGGTGGCCCTGGAGTCAGGAGTACCTGAGTTCAAATCCGTCCTCAGACACTTAACACAAAAAACTATCTGTGTGACCTTGGGCAAGTCACTTAACCCCAACTGTCCTCCAAAAAACAAAAAAAAAATTGCATTAAAACTGAATTAAGATTTTAGGAACACTGGGTATAAACAGTGAATACCTATTTATGAAATAATAATCATCTACCGTATTGTAGTTCTCAGTTTCTTTGTAATTTTTGAAGACTTTTTAAAAAGTGCAGCTAGAACTGGGAAATAAGATATACAGGCAACAGGGTATGGAAATTCATCTTGCCCTACAAGAAAGTAAGGGGAGGTAATGGGGGGGATATAAGAGAGGGCATATTGGGGGGAAGGGTATTCAGCATGCTTGCCATCTTGGCATTGGGGGTAGAGGGAGAGACGGGAAGGAAATGTATAACTTAAAATCTTGTGGAAATGAATGTTGAAAACGAAAAATAAATAAACTAATTTTTTTAAAAAGTGCAGCTAGGTGGTACAGAAGAGAGTTGTGTTCAAATGCAGTGTTGGACATTTACTAGCTGTGTGACTCTCTGCCTCAGTTCCCTCATCTGTAAAGTGGGAAGAGAATAAATATAATACTTGTATACTGTGCCTACTATGTGCCAGCCTTTGTGCTAATCATTATTTATAAAGATCACATTTGATCCTCACAAGGGAGGTGGTACTAATCTCTTCATTTTACAGTTGAGGAAACTGAGGCAAACAGAGGTTAAGTGACAAGCCCAAGATCACACAGTTAGTAAGTGTCTGAGGCCAGATTTCAGCTAGGGTCTTCAGGTCCAGCGTGCTATCTATCTACTGTGTGCTGCCTCTAGACGTAATAATTACCCCTACATATAATGGGTATGATAATAGCACCAATATCACAGAGTGTCTGGGAGGATACATTAAGATATTTGTAAAGTGCTTTGCAAACCTTAAAACACTCTACACATTTTGTTGTTGTTATTGCTATTATTTGGGGGATTGTAAGGGTAGTAGGGAAATGGAACAGGATGTGGGGATAGGGGATGGAGAGCCAACACTTGGTTCAATTTTGTTTAGAAGCCTCAAACATAAATGTTCATCTCTGCTTTCAAAGATTCACTCCACAACTCCATGTGGCCGCTTTTGGCAAATGCACAAATTCCCATAAAAATAACATTCTTCTTTAGTACCTGTCAATAATGGGTCTGTTCATTTTAGAGAATTGTCTTTGTTCTAAGGCTGAAATTGAGTGAACTTTTGAGTCCTTAATGGAAACTGTTCTATGTCTGCCACCTACTGGCTAACATGTGTTACATCATCTATAGAACATAAACTGGCTTTAAGAACAATGGTTGACCGGAAAATATGAAGGTCCAAGACTCCTCTAACCAATCATTTCCTGGGGTTCTTGCTTCTAATCTTGACAGCCACTTTTCTAACAACTGCACTGAGAGACATATAAGTGTACGTGTGAGAGGTGGCATTCTCTTAGGCACCTGGCCTTCCAATACACCCAACTCTTTATTCTCACCCTCCATTTCCAAACGATTCTCAAACCCTGTCAATTCTGCCTTTGAAACATCTCTCCTATTCTCTCCTCTGACACTACCACTACCCCACGCAGTCCCTCATCACTTCACTCCTGGACTATTGCAATAGCTTGCTGGTTGGTCTTTCTGCCTCAAGGATCTCCGATTTTAGTCCATCTATCCATAACTCAGCTACCAAAGTGATTTTCCTAAAGTGCGGGTCTGATCATATCGTCCCTTCCACACCCCACCCCCACCTCAATAAACTCTAGAGGCTCCACATAATCTTGAGGATCGAGAAGGCAGGTAATAAACATTTATTTAAACGCTTACCACATGTCAGGCATTGTGTTAAGTGTTGGGGGTACAAATAAAAAAGAAAAAGAAAAAGAGTCCTTTCCCTCAAGTAGCTTATATTCTAATGGGGTGGTGGTGGTGGTGGGGGTGATATGGTAATGGTGGTGGTGGTGGTAAGGTGGCATGGTGGTGGTGGTGGTAGTGGTGGTGGTGGTGGCAGTATGGTAATGGTGGTGGCAGTGGTGGTATGGTGGCATGGTGGTGGTGGTAATATGGTAATGGTGGTAGTGGTGGTGGTGGTGATGGCGGTGGCAGCATGGTGGCATGGTGGTGGTGGCTGTATGGTTGTGGTAGTGGAGGAAATATTCTAATGAGGAGTGTTGAAAAGGGTTGGGGGCCAGAAATGAAAGTACCTGTATGGAGCATTATGGTGAAGACCAGCCTTAGCACAGCCAGAAGGGAAATGAAATATAGTGGGCCTGGACCAGTCTACAAAATGGAGAGCCTAGAAGAAACTCATCCATGGGAGAAGAGGGATAGCATGTCAAAGGGATGTTCTAGAGTGGGAAACACCTAAGCACTACAGGAACTTGTAGGGTAAAAAAAAACTGAGTCATGGTGTCAGAATCTATAGAGTCAGAAGCACAGCTGGAAGAATCAAATACGACATTTTCTGTTTGACTTTTAAAACCCTTTGTAATCTGCCCCTTCCTACCTTTCTAATCTTCTTATATCTGACTCCCATGTAGCGATTAGATCTAGTGATATTGGCCTCCTTTGTTGATGCTTGAACAAGGCACTCCATTTCCTGACTCCAGGCATTGGCATCAGCTTTCCCTCATGCCTCAGATGCTCCCCTTCCTCTCCTCTACCTCCCAGCTTCTCTGGCTTCCTTCTAGTCTCAGCTGAAATCCTACCTCCTGCAAGAAGCCTTTTCCTCTCTACCTTACTACAAATTCCTTCCTTTTGAGATTTTCCCTAATTTATCTTTCATATATCTTGTTAGCACGTAATTATTTGCAGACTGTCTCTTTCATCAGACCATGAACACCATGAAGGCAAGGACTGTTTCCTCCCAGTGCTTAGCCTTAGTCTGGAACACAGTAGATGCCTAATAAATGCTTTTTGCCTGGACCATTTACAATCAGAAAGAACCTGAGTTCTAGCCCTGCCTTTGACATATCCTGGCTATATGACCATGGACAACTTTTCAAAAGTTCACATTTTAAGTATGTATTTTCTCATCCAGCTGGAATTCACTGAAGTTTATGGTATAAGCAGAAGGCCTAAATCCCTTTCCTGCTGAATTGAAAATAGAGACTCATGTATCTAACTCTGTGTTCTGCAACTGAAGCCCCATGTATTAGGAGTATATTCCAAAGTATATTTGTTAAATAATTAATCATGTCTCCAGTTTTTATTTTCTAAAGGTTTGCCAAATACATGCTAATCTTCTGAAGACATTTGGCTGGATATCTAATACATTAACTGTACTACACTGATCTGTTTCTCCATTTTTTGGAGACCAGTAGTAGAGAGACTTAGGGAGAACCTTTATTGTAATTATCTTTTCAAGTCTAGAAGTTGAAAAAGCAAACAAACTCTGTCATCAGCTTTTCTTTTCAGTGTTTCCCATGATAGACTGTTTATTTTTCCTTGTGACTTTGTTGAGACAGGCAAAGAAGTCTCTTGGCATATTGATTGGTATTGCAATAAATATAGAAAAAAAATTTTTTTGAGCCCTAATTTTACTATCTTACCCAGGCTAGAAGGGTGATAGCCTCTCATGGGACTGATAACATTATAGATCATCTCTGAACTCCTCTGTGCCCAACATGGCCTGCTTTGTCCCTCCTTAGAGCTCTCTGAGCCTCCTCCCCGAAGTTTTTCCCTCCCAGGAATTCCCTATATTGGTGTCAGACTTAGTGATGATGGGTTCTGGTTCTACTGTAGCTCAGAATTCCTACTAGTCTCATACTTCCTAGTAACAGGGATTATAGGCATGTACTGCCATGCCCAACAATGAATTTTTGGAGTATTCATAGCACAGTAGATTCTTGTCATTTGTGGTGGTTATGTTTCATAAAGTCACCACAAATACTGAATTAATGGCTACTGAACCATTTCTCTTGGGAGAAATATAGAGTTAGGATCTTCCAAGCTTTTGGTCACAATATTTATTTTAGAGCTTTTCAGAATGACTTTATGTACAGATTGGCAAATTTCTTCTTTCTTTTTCTGGATGCACTATATTGTTGATTTATTAGCATTGAATTCATGGCCAAACTCATGGCTATACCTCATGCCTGAATGAAGCTTATCTAACACATAGATTTTATACATAAGGCACACCACAGCCTTCTTGCACATAGTAACACTAGACAGTACTTCAGCACTATGGTTGGGGATCATTTTAAACAGTAAAAAGCACAAAAATGAGGAAAATGGAGGCCACTCTGTAAGACTATAAATTGTGGAGAAGGTTCTAACCTGTATTAGTAGAAAATTTCCTCATTCAGGAGTTCCCTGTTCTAGAAATGCAGATGATTTTTAGTAGTTTTCTGATTCTTACTGTAGGTCTTTTGTTGTAAGCAGGGAAATCTGGAACTGAGTAGCAGGAAATCTCTGTTGCTTTCAGGGACCAGGATGGTGAAAAGCAGCCAGGGGATTCTACAGGCCCTGGGAGGTCCTGAACTCCAGAAATGGGGGTGAGGGGGAGCCCTTTCAAGTTTGAGGAGACAGAATCTCTTAGTTGGGGCCTTTCAGTGAATCTAAACTTGTGGGTCAAAGTGGTTTCAGTAACTCAGGCTCAAACACATACCTAGGCAGAGAAATCGCTACAGGTATATGGGATGATCCTCACCTAGGGTTAAAAGGGGAAGTTCATGAATCTGAACTGGTTTATGCTGTCAGGTTTGGAGAAAGCTCCAGGACAATAGGCATAAGGCATAAGCACCAATTTCTCCCCTTCTCCTACTGATGATCAAAAAAGTATTTTTTTTACCCTTTTGATTTTCCTTCCTTCCTTCCTTCCTTCCTTCCTTCCTTCCTTCCTTCCTTCCCTCCTTCCTTCCTTCCTTCCTTCCTTCCTTCCTTCCTTCCTTCCTTCCTTCCTTCCTTTCTTCCTTCCTTCCTTCCCT
>JAQQSW010013962.1:0-12202 GCA_028646575.1 Pseudocheirus occidentalis
GGAGGGAGGCTCAAGAGATTCCCAGTCTTGTCTGGCCAAATCATACAACTCTTCTCAAAGTGAGCCCCAAAGCAAACCTTGCATCAGGGCGTATATATAGCCTTCTCCTGGGTCAGAGAATGTCACAGCCCTCTTGACCCACTGTCCAATTACAAAGTAACAAGGTGCGGCCATTCCCAAAAAACAAGCCTCCCACCACAGTCTCTACGTGACCACATTCAGCCTATTAGTGGGGCAGAGTATACTTTCAAATCAGGGAAGATTCTCAGAGCTACCCAAGCCACTTAAGCAAAGGGTCTAGGGGCAAGGAAGATCTTCAGATTCCCATTACCCATCCCTTCTTTAACTTTCCTATTTTTGCTAAGGATACCATCATCACCCCAGGTCCTCATGTTCTCAGTTTTATAGTATTCAATCAAACAACAACAAAAAAAAATAGCAAGCATCAACTATGTTCTAGGTAATGGGTATAAAATATCTTAAAAAAATGAAAATGGTCCTTTTTCTTCAATGAGCCTACTTTTTTCTAGGATAAAATAATATATACACTGACAAATTAAATGTACCATATACACAAAGAAACTACAAAGTCTTTAGAAGGGTATGAGGAGACTGGGGAACAAGATTAATTAGAAAAACCAAGAAAAGCTTTAAATACAAAAGGTGGCCACTGAGCAAAGCTTTGGATGTACCTAGGTATTCCAAGTCACTCTGAGATGATATGGGTAGATCACCACAGGTATGAGAGGACAGCCCATGCAAAAACACAGAAGCAGGAGATCTAATTCTTAGTATGAGTCAAAGAAAGTAAAGTAGTTTGTTTGGAATGTAAGTATGTGAGAAATTATATGAAATAAGTGTGTAAAGATAGATAACTGCTAAATAAGGAAGGTTTGGAAATATAAAACCGAGGCTTTTTTTTCCCTCTTTCGTAAAGGTAATAGATAAAAACTGAAGCTTTTTGAGCAAGGGAGTGGTGACATGGCCAGACCTGTGCTTTAGTTTTGTCAGATAATTTAGCAATTTTATTAGAGGGAAAACAAAGGCAATGGGTAATATGTACCATCAGAATTTGTTGTATGTATTTCTTTTCTAGATTAGAATGTTCCCTTACCAGTTATGGTTGGCTGGTGGTATGACTAAAGAAGTATGACTAAAATCAGAAGAGAGTATCAGAAAGAAAAGACAGAAAGTCTTTAGAAAGTATATTCAAGAAGAGGCAGCAAGGTTGTAGATAGCAAGAGCTTCTTAGGATTGTAACTGAATAGAATGGAGAAAAGGAGGTGGATTCCTTGTCAGTCCCTGCTTTTTTTGTTTTTGTTTTTCCAGATTGATCTTCTGCCCCAACACTTGCTACCTTAGCCTCCTGCAGTGACAGTTTGTCAGCAACAGCTGCCTCTAGTGCCAGCTGTACCCACCTACAAGAATCAAACTCCCAGCAGAGTTATTTTCAGGTCTCAAAATAAAAATATGTAATTAAGAGGAAGTCAACCTTTTACTCTCTGAGCCCAACCAAATTCAGAGAAATGAATCTATTCTTTATTCTCCCCACCCACCTCAGAAGTATTCTTTTTATATAAAAAGCTCCTAAAGGTCAGTGCAACCTTCTTTTGCATTGATTTTGTCATCATAGTATAGCATTTTGAGAAAGGGTTCTTAATAATTTTATTAGAATTTAAGAATAAACATGTATTTTAAAGTATACTTCTTTCTCTGATGAATCATATAAGTCAAAAGAAATTTCAAGCACAAATATTCTTGGCCTTGTTCCTATTTCCAAAACAATAGAGAAATAAGTATAGCAGAATTCATGCGTACTTACTGTGATAGAATTAGAATCATTATGGAAGTTTGATTAAGAGATATCAAGAATCTTGAGTTTGAAGAGACTTTTAGGGTCACCGTCCATTTCACAGATAAGGGAATAGACATAAATTGACACAATGAATTGCCCAAACCTTTCCACGTAGTACGTAGCAAAGCTGGAATTCAAACCAGTCCTTTGACTTTATCCACTGTGATTTTGTTTACATACTACAATACACTGACTCTAATGTCTTCCATAAGAGTCATTCTTAAATTATTTATTTGTAGATTTTAAATATAGCAAGTTAAAGCTAATTTTGGTATGATACTTGGTGCATTACAAATATTTATTTTGTGATACTTATGATACTCCAAGACGTAAGAAAAACAGTAATAATTATCAGTAGCTTTTACAAAGAAATAAGGAGCAAATCTATGATTTCTTTTTTCTTTTTTTTTAAATTGACTTGTTTATTTACTTTTTAGTTTACAAGATTAAGTTCCAGAATCATTTGAGTTTCAGATTTTCTCCTCTCCCTTCTCCTTCCCCCCCATGGTGGCATACAAACATTTATAGCATCTGCAAACACTTTCACATTGTACAATAGACTGATTGTATAGAAGTGTTGTAACCAATGGAGTGAAAAGTGGGAAAAAAAGCCAAAAACCAAAAATCAAAACCAAACATAGAAAAGAACGATAGCATGTATTGCTTCAGTCTCCATTTAAACTCTGGTCTTTCTAGATCTTTCTCTGAATGTAGATACGTCCTTCCATTCTGAGACTTGTAGAGTTTTCTTTTAACAGAGAAGAGTTGAGTTTATGAAAGTTGGTCATCACACATATTATGTGTCTGTGACTGTGTACGAAATTTTCCTGGTTCTGCTCTTCTCACTTAGCATCAATTTGTTTAAGCCTCTCCTGGTGAATATGAAGACCACTTCTTCCCCATTTCTTATAGCACTATAGTATTCCATTACATTCATGTACCACAACTTGTTCAGCCATTCCCCAATTGATGGACATCCCCTAAATTTCCAGCTTTTTGCCACCACAAAGAGAACTGCAATAAATATTTTTGTACACATGGGTCCTTTTTCCACTTCTATGATCTCTTTGGGATACAACCCCAAAAGTGGTATTACTGGGTCAAAAAAAAATCCGTGATTTCTTTGTGGTCACATAGCTAGAATAAATAGCAGAATCAGTAGTAGAACTCAGGTCCTTTGACTCCTGGTCCAATGATATTTATATAGTACTTTATATACTGCTTTAAATAGTACTTTATACAATGCTTTATATAGTACCTTAAAATTGGAAGCATCACAGAGGACTTGGGATTCAATGAAGACCTAGAAGTTTGTGTGCTATATCATCAACAAGTTGTCATCCAGCCTGTTTGATGATATCTGTATTTGGAGGGATGAGAGAGGATTGGAGTTGGATAGAGGATGCACTACCTCCATTTAAGGACAGAGACCATTATTCAAAAAAATCTCCTCTCACCTTTATGTTAATGTAAAATATTATTTTATGTCATATTCATTGATTGCTCCTATTTGTGACCTTTTAAGCTCTAATTAATTTACTACTTTCTCTTAATACATGACCTATCTGTAGTAATATTAAAGGCCACTTCAACTTGTATCATGAGTGCTCCACGTAGACTTGGGGAGATCACTAGTTTCTTCATGAACTAGAAAATTAGTCATTTTTTCAAGTCTGCCTTTTCATACCAAAGCAACAAGGCAGTAAAGGCATGTTTAGAAAATGAAAAGGCAATGAGTGGGCTGTGTATAAAAGGGAATCTGGAATGGAAGAGTGAGCTTTGATTGAACTTTTTAATTGGAAGTGCATCATTTACTATGCAAGAGGCCTTTTGTGTTCTCAGTTGGTGGATCCATTTCTTCTTATTAGGCCATAATGTTTTGCTATCCATGTGTTTCTAATACCTTTGTGGCTTTCAGAACAGTCACAGAAAAGATGTTTTGTAAAGTTAGTCTCAATCATTTCCTTTTCCTCTCAGGAAATTTTGAGTCAGAGGTAGACACTCATTTTTGACATAACTCCCCTTGTCCAGACTCCCAGGCCTTTGTGAGAGGGTAAAGTGGAAGGAATCTTAGCCTTTTTATGTTCTTGGTTCTGAAGTTAACTTCACTAACATGCAGGTCTCCTTGGGGCTCTCTACATTGTTTTGCTTATTGTTTTCCAACATAGAAAATAAAGGGAATGGATGATGTGATCTCTACTGTCTCTGAAAGATATGCTATTTTTTATATGAGAGCTTTCTCTCCAAAGTCACAATTTGCAAACTTTTCAAGCTTTAGAAGATAATTTAATGAGTTTTGGTGAAAGAAAATAATGATAATAAAAATAGGATATTATCATCTGCTGATCAATCCTTTTTAATGAGAGTTTCTGTATTTTAATAGACAAGCACACTCCAACTACAGGCCTATAGTCAAAGCCTTTTTAGCTAGATAGATTATAAGTTCATCTCCATGCTATAGCAAAGCATTAAAAACAGACTTATTGGAAGTAAGTAGAATCTTTTTTTTTCTTAAATTTTAATCGAAAGTACCTTCCAGCTCTAAAATTTCTACTTCTCAGACAATTATAATCCCTGTAATATTCCTGCATACCCTGCAACAACCAGGGAAGACTCTTATGCATTATATAAATTACTAATTTTTGTTAGTCATTCATAATATTTCGTCAGGAATCAGGACTAGAGAAAGAGAGAGAAAAAAAAGAGAGTACAATTTCTCAATTACTTGGTGAATGAGATGCTTTTTGATTATCTAAGGAGGCATTCAAAAAGGTTTAGTTGGTTTTCACCATCTCTATTGCCTCTCCCTCTCTACCTCTGTCCCTCTGTCCCTCTCTCCCTCCTAATCTTGAGTCTACAGCCCAACCAGTTCCCCGCCATTTCATTCTGAAGAAACCAATTTAATATTTTGGCCTGTACTTTAGAATATTGTCCATCCTTTTTGGGTTGACACAGAACAAAGGAAAGGACTCCCTGCTCTTCCTTATGCTTGGCTAGTCTCCATTTTGGCAACTCACAATTTCATGTTTTATTGGAAATCCTAGGGTTTTATTATTTGAAAGACCTGACATTTAAAAGAATTTAGATAATCTATTGCCTGGGGTATGGGAAGGTGGGGGTAGTATGCGAAAACCTAAGCTGTGATGAATCCAAGGGCAGAGAAGATGAATACTGTATTTTTATTTTCATTTTCACAAATAGAATTGTTACATTTGGAATTTTCTAATTTCTTCCCTGAATGATTTTCAGAAGAGGGTATGCAGTGGAAGATGTCTTCTACCTCTGGGAAAACTAATGTTTGGGCAAATTATGTGAGTTTTTCGAAAGAGAGTGCTGATAGAAATTATTTGACCTTGGTATAAAGGGAATCTCTTACTACATTAATATAGGGAAAAGTACCTTCTTTCTCAGGATGCTATGATTATAATGGAAGAAATGGAAAATTCAGTGGTTAGTCCAAATTCTAAATTAAAGAATCACAGGTACAGGTCTCAGGTCAGCCCCCTGCCTAGGAAGAGAAGGGAAAGACATCTTTCCCTCTGTGATCTTTGTGCTTCCTCGGCTCAGATTACAGAGGACCAAGACCTGTTCCAAGCAGGGAGCCCAGAACCAGAGGGAATGACCCCTGGGACCCAGAGACTCCCAACCAGGTGATTATAATCCACTGACAGATTTTACCAGCATCAGCAAATATGGCCATTTCCATAGCCTAAAAGATTGTTGTGACTGGCTTCTCTATGGATCCTTTCTCTATACAAATTGATGTAGAATTGAATGCAGTGCTAACCACACTGACCTAGTTTTTTGTTTTGAAGAGACACTTTTAAATCTTGAGTACAAACTCCCTTTCCCTCTCTGCACCATCCCCCTGAAGAGGTGACCCAAAGAGGGTTAGGGCTGCCTGAGACCCCAAAATACCTACATGCTGGGTCCTGCGCAAAGAATTCCACCGAAGTCTCAGCCAGGGAAAAAGTAAAGTTTATTGAAAGTTCAAGTTCGCCATGTGGGGTAGACTCTTAAGGAGCCAGTCTATGCTAAGCTATCCCATGGCGCTCTCACAGAGTAAGTCTGTGCTAAGCTATCCCAAGGCGCTCTCACACCACAAGGAGGGAAGATGGGGTTCTATATACAGAGGAATCTAGGGGTGGTTCAGAGGAGGAGCCTGGGGAGGGTCTTCAGGAGGAGCCAATGGGTTCAGACTCTAGTATGAGGTCAATGTTCAGACTCCAACAATGAGTTTGGGGAGGGTCTTCAGGTGGAGTTAATGAGGTCAATGCAAGGGTTGATTGATATTTTGATAGACTCAAGGGTGGGAAGCAGATGGACAATGGAGGGCCAGGCCAGTAAGAGGTTTGGGCCCAGCCACAATGAAATACCCATGGCCTCTGCAAATGCCTCCTGAAGATTCAATCAGACTTCAAGAGGTTTCCCAGAGTATGTACCTCAAAGATTCAAGGAGAGCTCAAAAAGGAGGGGGGGGTTTCCCAGAGCCTACACCTCATCACCCCCAGCCCAAATTTTTGCTCTCCATATATATTTTTTATGTTCTTCTGTTCTTCCTCATAACAAATGACTGACAAAAGCAATCACATCTGTCATTAGTTCCTATCCATAGGCATCGTGGCATTGTTCTCTTTTTGCCTACCTAGCCCACATCCCTCTACACAAAAGTTCTCCCTTCTTTGTTTCTTTTGAACAAGCTCTCCCCTATAGCAACTGAAGGTCAAGGAAAACTACTTCACGCTTGACTCTTATCTGGACAAGCCTAGAGCAGAGGCCTGAAAGGGTTCCCCAGCTCTAGTCTTTGTGTTGTAATTAGAGCAGAAATTGTCCTCCTGGTTTTGCAGGCTGACTGACTCAGCTCACACAAGTCTTCCAAAGTCTCTATGAATCGTTTACCATTTCTTAGGTCAAGTCAATAAGCATTAGAAAGTGGATACTTTGTGCCAAGCACTGTTCTAGGTCTTGAGAATCAGTTGATACTTCAAGTCAAGGTTTGATGGTTTTATTGATTTCCTAGATTCAAGAAAGTGATTGTTACATTTGGATGAACACATGTGATGAACATGTGATGAACACAAACCTTAAATGTGTGTTGTGCTTACCATTGTTTCTTCTCAGAAAGTTGGCTGGTCAGCCTTTACTAGCACACCACTATCTGGCTCCCTCCTACTTTAGAGGAACCTACTTTATCTTTCTGTGCTATAGGGATCTCAACAGTTCTCTTTCCTCCCTCTTGTGAGGGCATTAGGAAAGCTGCTAATCCCTGTGGTCTGGGCAAAAGGAAATGGGAGCCAGTACATAGAAGTAGAAAGAAAGGTACTCATAGCCTACTAGTGGAAACAAAAGGAGGAAGGAGCCAGTGGCAAGAATGACAAGACAGAATCACCACATACAGATCTAGACCTTGAGTTAAAGGTCAATGTTTGAGAATAATTAAGAATCAGAAATGAACAAAAGGTCTGGAAAAATGACTCAATCAATCATTCAGTAGCTTCTGATGGGACTACTTTGTGCCAGTCACAGTGATGGGGTACATGCTCTGGGAATCCCCTTGAGTTCTCCTTGAATCTGCCCATTTGATGAGGCATTTGCCTGAGGCCATAGGCTTTTCACTGTCACTCTGACCAAATCTCTATCCTTCCTTTGTCCAGAAACTTCCCACCCTTGATCCTCCCAAAATATCTGTACACAAATCTGTTACACCCTTGAATTGGCCTAGCCCACCACTGTCTGTAGTCTCCAAGTAGTCTGAAGCCTTCCCACACTTAATCAGTCATTAATGCATTAGTGGAGTCTGATCTCATTGATTCCTTCTCAAGACCTCCCCCAAATTTGTTACTGGAGTCTGACCTCATTAGCTCCTCCTGAAGACCCTTCCCAAACTCCTTTCCTAGACCAACCCTAGATTCTTCCCACAATGTTTCTGTATATAAGACCCCATCCTGCCTCCAATGTGGTATGAGAGAGCCATAGAATTTTCTTGTACAGACTTGCTCTGTGTCAGATGATTCAGGCCCACTTGTCTAAAACAAGCGTTACAGATACTGAGGCTCCTTAAGAGTCTACCCAATATGGTGACCTTTTTATAAACTTTGCTTTTCTTTGGCTGAGAGAAGACTTGATCCAAGTTCATTCAGCAGGATCCAGAGTGTTGGTATTTTGGGGTCTTGAGCACCCCTGACTCTTTATCTCATCATTTTATGGTAACTCTCTTTAATTGTACTAGTTGTGAGGCAACAAATAATGAAATAATACCTGCTCCAGTGTCCTAATATTCCAACAGAGGAGACTACAAGTACCCCAAAACTAGAGCACTTTCAGGAGGGTGAGAAGGAAAGTCAATTTGTAAGGGACAAAGGAGTGAGTGTGAAAAGGGAGTAGAGTACAGACAAATTTTTCAAGGAGTTTGGCTGAGAAAGGAGATGAAATAGAATGATAGCTCAGTGAGTGTTGAGGGTTTACTGAAGGTTTCCTTAAGAATGGGGAAACCAGATATGTTTGAAATCAATAGGAAAGGAACCAGGTGATAGGAAAAGGTCAAAAATTTGAGAAAAGGAGACAGGAGGGTGTGAACCACTGGAGACAATAACAGGGTGGGGAAGTCGAATGTCCTTGTAGGTGGCTGGCCCCTGTAGATATAAGGCCTAACACTTTCTTAGAGAAAGGAGGAAAGGAACCACTTTGAGATCTCATGAAGTGGTTTTGAGGAAAGAATGCAAATATTCAACAACACTTGTTTTTAGAAGAAAGAATGCAAACATTCAGGAAACACTTATTGTCTCCAATGTGCCAGGCACCGGTGTGCAAAAAGAGACAAAGGACAGTGTCTGCCCTCAAGGAGCTCACTGTCTGATGGGGGAGAAAAGCATACAAATATGTACAAACAAATTATAGACAAGTTAATAGGAAATAAAGAAAAAAGGCACTAGAATGAAGAGCAGCTTGTAAAGACTTCCTGTAGAAAATGAAATTTTGGTTGAGACTTGAAGGAATCCTAGAGGCTAAAAATGATGAAGTTTTAAGGTTTGGTGGTGCTCAAGAACCTAAAATACCAATCCACTTGATCCTGCCAAATGAATTTAACTCCAGTCTTCTCTCAGCCAAAGGAAAAAAAAAAGTTTATTAAAGATTCGCCGTGATGGGTAGACTCTTAAGGAGCCTAAGTATTTGTGATGTTTGTATTGGACAAACAGGCCAGAAAAATCTGAGACAGAGTGAGTCTGCCCTAGATCTCAGCACCTTCATGAAGGCAAGATGGATCTTATATACAGACAGTCTGTGGGAAGGATCTAGGGGTGGTCTAAAGGAGTTTGTAGAGAGTCCTGAGGAGGAGTCTAAGGAGAATTTTTGATGGAACTGAGGTCACACTCCAGAAATGGGATTACTGATGGGAAATAGCTGAAGACTACCTGGAGATGACAGACAATGGAGGGCTAGGCTAGTTCAAGCATAGCAGATTTGGATATAGATATTTTGATAAGATCAAGGGTGGGAAGTAGCTGGACAATGGAGTGTTAGGCTAGTTTAAGGGTAACAGAGATTTATGCCTAGCAATAATGAAAGGCTTTTGAACTCAGACAAATGCCTCATCCATGAAGTGGAAAGATTCAAGGGGTTTCCCAGAGCCTAAACCCCATCACTACCACCATAACCCCTCTTGATTCTGTCCTCTTCTTTCTGTTCAAACGTTTACCACCCTAGTTGGATACCTTATGGTTCAGTAGAAAAAGTATTTGACTTAGAAATTAGAAAACCTAGATTTGCAAATGTAGTTGACATCTTTTTTTCTTTTAAGGGGTTAAGGCAGGGCAATTGTGGTTAAGTGACTTGCCCATGATCACCCAGGCAGTTAGTGTTAAGTATCTGAGGTCTGATTTGAACTCAGGTCCTGCTGACTCCAGGACCAGTGCCATATTTACTGCACCACCTAGCTGCCCCCAATTAACCTCTCTTTACCTTAACTTCAACATTTGTGAAATGACGAGTATAAATTAAATGATCTATAAATAGCCTTACAACTTTAAGTCTTAGTTGGATCATTGCAATTGCAGTCATTTAACTTCTTATTGTCTGAAGTATTATAAGGGGCTTTGTATTTGCAATCCTTTCTTTTTGTAAGAATCTTTGCTTTAATCTATCTTCCAAACAACTATCAAAACATTTTTTTTCTTAAAGTTAGGTCTGCCAATATTATGCATTTGCTCAAGAATCTTCAGTGGCTCCCCATTAGATCTAGTGTGTGTGTGTGGTATGTGTGTGTGTGTATGTGTGTATAATTTTAAACCTGTAACTAATTTGATATGCCCTATTTTTCTAGGATTTCACATTGAATGCCTTTCACACACATATGTACCATGCAAATTAGGTACATATTTTCCTTAACATTTAATCTCTAATTTCTGTTCTATTTCATAGGCTCTCCCGTAGGCCCAGAAGACATTCTGTCCTTATGTCCTCTCTTTAGATTCCTTAGCGTCTTTCTACTTGCAAATCAGGTGAACTTTCTAGTAAAACCTTCTCTGATCCCTCTACTTATTAGTGATCTTATCCTTCTGAAATTAGCTTGTAAATACTTAACTCCTTCTCCCATTAGTATATAAATTCCTTGAGGGAAAGAATTGTGTTATACCAGCTCATCTTTCCTTCTTGTCATGCAGTTCCTTTATGGTCCTGCCTGGTCATTTCCAAACTATGCCACCTACAATTTAGAAATCATTCTCATCATCTTTTCCCCAAAACCTGTCCTTTTCCTTCTGGGGTATAGAACTCTCATAAGTAAACATTCATCTTATCTTGCCAGGATCCACCTTCTACATCCTTTCCCAGACATTTCCAAAGCATTGCACTCCAATGCGACCCTACCCAATTTCAGTTCCCTTTTCTCTGTTTTCTCTCTTCTTTAGAATATAAACTCCTGTAATGCCAAGCAAAAGCAACTTCCAATGTTCAGATTACCAGCATAGCAAACCCCATTTATTAAGCAAACATTCACAGAACAGAGAAAGTAAAAATACAGTATAACTCATTCATTTAGCAAGTAAGTTCTCAATTCAATCCAGGTACTACTCCACCCCTAGACAGTACATTCATTTAGCCAGTCAAATCTCTTCTCAAATGGAGATCAGTTTCCAATCATAAACAAAGTACATTTATTTGGTCAATCACAGAGCACAAAAAGGCTAAAGGTTTCCCCCTGGACCCAAATTAATTACAATACCATCCATTAACAACAAGCACTATCTTAAAAGGGGCAGGAGAGCACAAAAGGCCATCCACCCTTAAGCTATAACAAAGTTAAGATATCATCTCAGCAATGAAAACCCAAGGAAAGGCCCTTCTTTCATCTTGACCTGAGGAAAGCCCTCAGCAATCTCAGTTCCTGGGGAGACAAGGCTCAACAAAGCTATAGCCAGTGTCCTCATCAAGTCACTCTCTGCCTGTATAACAGTCCCAGAACCCCTGAAAACATCATCAAAGCCCTCTTCCAGGATTTCTGTGAAAGTACCACAATAAAATCCTCCTTCAGTGCTTCTGAACCAACATCCAGGTTCCAGGACCTCTACAACAGCAGCATGGTCCTTCACCAGGGGGTGAATCTGACAAAACAACATCAAAACAGAGAGACAAAACACTGGCATCACAGTCATGCCTCCTCAGTTCTCGGCAGCTCTGTATGGCAGTTCTCAAAAGTCCTGGGCAGCTCCAAAGAGCTCTCAGCAGTCTTTCCCTCAGCAACTCAGGGTCCGTGATACTGGCTTCTGCTCTCCAAAAGTCCTTCTGATGTTCCCTTGGCTTGGGCCTCTCTCCCAATTCATGGTTCCTCCCAGTTCAGCCCTCTCTCTTCAGGTCAACAAGTCCATCCCATAAGTGGGATTCACAAGCTCTGGGTTTTAACACTCAAACCAAAAACCAAGCCAATTCAGGGGCATCTCCAAATTAATTACCATTACAACTCCTTAAAGAATCGACTTCTATTTTTATGTTTTGCTTATATTTGTATCCCCAAAACAACATAGCATTTAGTGTATAAGTATTTAACCAGTCTTTGTTCAGTTATGCATTTGTCCCTTCATTTGTTTACTCACAGCTTTTACTCCTCTCCTCAGTTCTTCATTGGCTTTATGTTGGCGCCTATTCATAATTAGAATACCCTTTTCAGTACTCTTTATGTGATATTCATTTATAATTCTTTCAGAAATTGTTGGAGTCCATCTTTTAATCTAGTCATATTTTTTCCTTTTTTTCACTCTGAATTTACTTATTTTCTTCTTTAAATCACTCATTTCCACGAGATATTGAGTTACAATTTTTCTCCCCATCTTTCCCCTACCCCCACCTCCAAAA